>CM034361.1:33649608-33701437 GCA_019925275.1 Mytilus edulis | reverse complement strand
AGTATGATTTATTTTATCACTTTGCACTTTCACATTTTGGCTGAACAGTTTGTTCAAATTTTTGACCAGTTGAACAATTTGATTTAATAAAACAAATTGCAATTGGGTCAAAATTTTGAATGAGTTGCAATTGGTGAATAGCAACACTAACAGTCAAGTCACTGTAAAGGTAACACCTATGTTGTCACTTTTTTAGTTGATGAAATATCATTAAACGACGGCATTTGGTTTCAAAATAAAAGTGTTATTGGAGATTATGACAAAATCGGACAGTAACTTGTATCTTTTACAAGATTTGAATGTGTAATACTCAGTCTAAGACATGTAGTTTTGGAGCACATTTTACAGTGTCCGGTCAGTTTGGAATGAGATGTACCAATCGGCATTAGAATTATCAAATTCAAATTCAAATTCAAATATTTATTGTCATATAAACTCTGAACAATAAGTTTGTGACAAATATTATAAACATACACAAAATACATTTAACAAAGGAAACCATGAAAACAAAAAAAGCAATTATCAGAACCCTTCGATATCGTTGAAAATATGCAGAGACGATGTGGTCGACAGACTACCGGAGCCAATTACCCTGCAAACACGCCAAAACAGTATTGGAAAGTCTCATTATTTTTTGCGTTCATAGACCATATGATAAGGGAACTGGAGAGTGGAGTCGCGTCTAGTATTATAAGAAAATCGCCTCATCGTGCTGTAGAAAATATAACAAACGAACAAATCTCAATATTGTCTGAGACATACGAAACTGACCTGGCATGTAATTTTGACGAATTCAATTGGGAGGTCGCTCGATGCCGAACATGTACGCTGGTTAATAACATCTCGCAAATGCTGCCATGGAGATCTATCAGTGTGCTACGTATGTTAAAAACAAATGTTTGATCAACAATGAACAACGACAGTTACTAGCATTACTGCCATTATTCAGCGTGATTTCAGTGTAAATATTGACAAAATAATAGAGAAGTTTAATTGTTTCTGCCTAGACCCGACAAATTCGAGTAAATTCTGTATCTCACAAATATGTGCTGTTTATGTATTACTCAATTCAGAAGATTTATTAATAGTTTTACATTCATAATTTTTTTATAAATCCTATCTACATATAGCTCCTCATTTAACCGTCATATGCCGAAAACCGAACAAAAAACCAACATTTTTCTGCATAAAAGGGTCCCAAAATTTTTTCGCCTCGATTCGCTCGGCAGTAGTTGCTTGCACATCGTTTCATTCTAGCTACGCCCCTGTGAGATGTGAACTCTATATTTTTTTATACGACTGCTAAAATTAAAAAAATATTGGTCGTATCTTGCTATCACGTTGTCTTCCAATGACAGATGGTTACCTGATAATAACTTTAGTATAAGTAAATAGAAATCAAGGTTTATAACCTCTAAAGGAAGGTTTGGATTGATTTTGGGGGTTATGGTCCCAATTGTTTAGGAATAAGGGGCCAAAAAAGGGGCCCAAATGAGAATTTTTGGGTCAATTCGCAACAGCATAGTGTATTGCACATAAGCAAAAAATATAATATAAATTCAAATCATATAACCAATTTGAAGTTCTTTGACTACAGTTATTCTGTGTCAGAAACCTGTTATGAGTCAAAAATATAATTACAATCCAAATTCAGACCTGTATCAAGCGTGAATGTCCATTTTGGCCCCAAGTTTTCAGGTTTGGACATCTGCGGTCATATCCAGCTGCGCTCAGCAAAGCAATTTATTTGCATATATATACATAAAGAAAATGAACTTTAGATGTGGTCCATGTCTCAGTATAGATTTTTTTCAATTTCAGGATTATGGTATATGGGAGAGAGGAGATAAAACCAATCATGGATATCCAGAATTAAATTCCAGTTCAATTGGAATGGCTAAGGTAGTATTGATTTCTTTTCTTCTATTGAAGACAGGAGGTATTTAATGGTCCATTATACTTCCATCAAAGGCTGGAGGTATTTAATGGTCCATTATACTCCCATTAAAGGCTGGAGGTATTTAATGGTCCATTATACTCCCATTAAAGGCTGGAGGGTATTTAATGGTCCATTATACTTCCATCAAAGGCTGGAGGTATTTAATGGTCCATTATACTTCCATTAAAGGCTGGAGGTATTTAATGGTCCATTACACTCCCATTAAAGGCTGGAGGGTATTTAATGGTCCATTATACTCCCATTAAAGGTTGGAGGTATTTAATGGTCCATTATACTACCATTAAAGGCTGGAGGTATTTAATGGTCCATTATACTCCCATTAAAGGCTGGAGGTATTTAATGGTCCATTATACTCCCATTAAAGGCTGGAGGTATTTAATGGTCCATTATACTTCCATTAAAGGCTGGAGGTATTTAATGGTCCATTATACTCCCATTAAAGGCTGGAGGTATTTAATGGTCCATTATACTCCCATTAAAGGCTGGAGGTATTTAATGGTCCATTATACTTCCATTAAAGGCTGAAGGTATTTAATGGTCCATTATACTCCCATAAAAGGCTGCAGGTATTTAATGGTCCATTATACTCCCATAAAAGGCTGCAGGTATTTCATGGTCCATTATACTTCCATCAAAGGCTGGAGGTATTTAATGGTCCATTATACTTCCATTAAAGACTGGAAATATTTAATGGTCAATTATCCTCCCATTAAAGGCTGGAGGTATTTAATGATCCATTAATTCGTCTGTTCACATTTTGTACGATAACTAAATTTCTCTTTAACCAATCCTTACTTCACTTAAGCACAACATAAGAATTGAGAACAGAGAGCTCCCTTATTTAAAACTTTTCAAATCTTATAGATAATGTTTTAGACTTATGAATGCCTTTAGAAGGTACCCGGTTCTCAGGGGTCAAAATCAGCAATGGTCTGGTGGTCCAAGACCAGTAGAATTTGAATAGCAATCTCGGTTTGTTTTCAAAAAAATTACCTGCAAAATCAGTTACACATTACTGGGGGTACTACATATTACAATTGGTCAAATTAATTAATCTCAGGTGAGCGTCCTTCACAACAATACAAAATGTGGAAATTTTTGAAAGGAGTTATGCCCTACAAAATAATTGTAATAAGTGACATTCAAAAGGAAGATCGGAATAAAGTTTTTGAAATTGCCAATAGGATTGTGATGATGTGGAAGACAATGTTGACATTTTTCTGTCCTTGATCCTGATTTTGATAAAGAAAATCATTGAGATTATCAAAGCTTTTATCAAAATCAGGATCAATAGTCTCTTTTTCTTGTTAAATGTATGTAAAAAAAAAAAGCATGAAAATAAAAGTAAGCATCTATCATTTATATTAGTTTTTGTCAAATGAATGTCATTTTTACCAGTATAGATTTGGAGCTGCACCAGTAGATTTTTCAGTCCATTGGTCTAGCTGACCAGTAAACAAACAGCTTAAAAATTGACCCCTGGGTACTCATGTTTAATTTTTGAATTTTGAATTTCAGGCTGCCTTGGAAGCTATTAATGAATTAGATCTGTTTGGATCTAGAGGAGGGCCTCATTCTGTGGTACATGTACTTCCTGATGAGGCTCAACAGTGCCAGGTATGTTCTGATAAAGCCTGTTTGGACTGTTTGTAGTCAGAAAGTGATGAGGTTTAGTATTTTACTATGGTAAAGCCAATAATGTATATCCTGTGTCAGTAGATTGCAGTAACATCATGTCCTTTCATTTATTCAATCTCATTTTAAAATTATTTTTAATGAACAAAAGATCTCACAGGTTATGTTGGTACAAAAATGTTTGCTTTTTAAAATCACAATACTTAAGTTACTTTGAAATAACAACAGTTTGAATTATCCTGAATCTCTCTTGTTAGTAAGTAAAACGAAGATTTTTGCATTTGTAGCTGTTTAACTTTTTTGAAAATATTTATTACAGGCCATTCTTCACTCTATGTTACCCAGAGAATCAAATTCCAAAGTAAGTACCCTTAGACAGATTGGTCTATACAGTAATGGTTACTATAGCAGAGATAATTGAAATAACGTATCATTGCTGAAAAATAATTGCAGAGGTAAATTTTATATAAAGTAAACTGACTTAAGCTGTTTCAAGTGAAAATTTCAATTACAGCAAAAAAAAATATTGAAACAGAGTATGATTTAGGTTCTTTTGTGTTATGTGGTATACAAGTTTTGTTTTTTCAGAGTTTAGTATGACGTTCATTATCACTGAACTAGTATACATTTTTGTTTATAGTCCAGCTGATTCGTGCATATTTTCGAAAGAATTGTGGGTTTGATGATAAAAGCATATAACTTTGCACAAGGGTAAACATGTATATTGTGGTCAATTCAGGCTATGGACCCACTCTGAAAAAATCAAAATGGCGGAATTTTTCAAGATGGCGGACAAGTGCTATAAATTTCACTAATTGGGAAAAAAAACCAAAAGAATTTGAAACTAAATTTTTTTAATGTAAATACAACATAAGGAATCATTTCTGATAAGTTCTATCACTATTTCGAACTAATCAATAATTTTCAAAAAGATGGACATTTTAAAAATGGCCGCCAAAACATGTGAAATGGACAAAACAAAATCTTTGCTTAAAAATTCAACTTTTGTTTTCTATCAAATTTTACTTCAAACACATTTCTACTCAAAGTGTTTACATCTCTTTATTTGTCAAATTATATCACTTATTGATTGGTCATCTTGTCTCTGTCAAATTCCCCACCACATTTACAAAGTGCCATACATAGCAGTATGGCCTTCACACATTTACAACATCCACGAAATCCATAGTCAATTTTACAGCCACACTCTATCAGCTAATTACAGATACTGAAGGTTGTTGCAAGTATGTCCAATAGGGTACCAACATCTAAATTTTGTCTTGCTGCCATCCCCATTCACTCGGTGAACCTGCTTGGTTAGACATTTCCCCAAACAAAGGCTTGACATCTAAACAGCTCGTTTTGTGTGTTCTAGTAAAGCGGATAGTGATGAAGAAATGTTATCTATTGCCTTTTTTCCTAATGAATAGATCATTCCGTGCATCTTTCACCTTCGTACCTAATTTACTTGTTATATCATACATCAGTATAACATATTGCTCTATCTATAGCATGAAATGTGAAATAACATTAAGTGATGCTGTTCTACATAATGTTGCAAACACAGGTGTAATATCCCTAAAAGAAGTCCATGTATACCATGCAAGTTTCTTTCCCTTGGAGGCAAATGACGATACTTGATCACAACCTGTAAAGGAGTGAAAGACTAAAAGTCCCGTGATCTTAAAGGTGGAATACTTTTGGTGATGTCATAAACAGCTAAATATCTAAAACTTCAAAAGCAATCCAAAACAGATATACCTCAATTTCATGGACAATAGAAATTGCAATAACAAGGACAGCCGTATCAACAGTCCGCAATATGACTCGTTGCAATGCTTCTTCTACAGCATCTTTCACATGCAAAATGATCCGTGTATCTGCTCCTTTGTGTGTGCAAGGTGATAATTCACTTATATCATTTGGTATAGTCTGCATTTTATTGACATTGACCCTTAGAATTGCTTCCAGTTTCCTGGCACTCTTGCATCTGGAAGGACACACCTTTGCCTCAGGCTCTTTTATATCTTTTTGAGGCTTTCAAAAGAGGGACGAAAGATACCAGACGGACAGTCAAGCTTGCAGATTGAAAATAAACTGACAACGCCATGGCTAAAAATGAAGAGACAAACAGACAAATAATAGTACAGAAGACAAACAGATAAATAATAGTACAGAAGACAAAACAATACGAGAAGTATTAATCCCCAACTACCTCAAGTCGACTTACAAAACGTAACTGATCATGTATGTAAGGCATTAAATTGTCGTTGAAATAGTCTTCAAATGTATTACTTCCACGAGGTTGCTGAAAAAATGAAATGGCAGTGTCATGCAACGATTTATCAGCGGTTGTCGAACTCGGGTTATGGTGAATATTATCCATGGCTGCAGTTGTAAACACATCACTCCGAAGTGTTGGGGTAACCAACACATTTTCATTATCGAATTCCTCTGGAGTTGCCAACACTACAAAAGTCAAAAAGTCTGAAAAGACCAGTTTTTGTCTTGATTTGCATGAACTTTTACTCGACATTCTCCAAAAGTATGACTTGTGTCTTAATTTTTCTTGACAAATTCTCATTTATATCAAATTTGTATGAAATTTACTCGACATATTCTTGACATTCTGAATATAGTCTGAAAATTTCTTGACATATTCTTGACATTTGAATACTGTCTTGAAATTTCTCGACATATTCTCGACATTCTTATTTTTTCTCAGTATGGCTTGACATATTCTGAACATTTTGAATTGTGTCTTAAATTTACTTGACAGTTCTGAGTTTTACAAATCATGACCAATATTCATCATATAACTTTAATCTTTATTTCTCTTTACATAATATACTGTTGTTTTCAGTTACACTTCTTACAACAAAAATGAAAGTTAGACATGTGACATTTGGTATCTAAATATTTTTACAAATGCATATATGGTATGAAATTTAATGTATAAAATAATTTAAATGTGGGTGTGTTGATTTAAAACAATTTAAATGCGGGTTTTTAAAAAATTACAAATTTTGATTCCTAAAACTCTTATTAATTAAATGATTTTAAAAACCCAATCATACTGTAGACATATTTCATTCTACATTCATCATATTCAAGGTTAATATGGTAAATATTCATTGTACAAAAATGTGGTTTTTATAAATAGCAAATTATGATGATATGCAAATCATTCATTTAACAGAAGAAACATTTGTGTAATGTCATTTGTTGGAAAATATATAAAGTATTACACATGGACAGGATGTTCCACACCCCAGAATACACGCCACTGTCAAAAAGGAATTACTGATTTACCTGTAATCAGCCATACAACTTATCAGTTGTCAACCATTCCAAAGATTAAAAGAAAATTATTATCTACTCCAGGAATGATAAAAAAAAAAGTATTCATAGCCAGAAATTAGTAGTGGTTTTGCTAATTAATATTCACAATATGTAAATGAGAATTGTACCACGTGATAGTACTTTGAACTGGACTGGCTTGATAGGCTTGATATCATTAAAATCTTTAAAACACGGATATTATAAGGTGCCCGTCACAGAGTCCTTTTTTACAATCACTTTGATATTTCCGTAAAGTTGTCAGGCGGTCAAAATCAAAACAATGAACGCGAATTTAGTGAATTTTTCGTGCTTTCGTGAGTTTATTCTTCTTGAAATAGTGACATTTTAATTTTACGTTGTAACCTAGAGTTCAACGACTACACATACAAGGTTTGGACTTGCTTATTCTTTGGAAATTCAAGTTTCATATTTCAACCCGGCAACCTGTTTTTGTAATGACCTTGTAAGCCAATTTTCAACACGAAGTTTGCAAATTTGACGTTTCAGCCATTTTAGCCTGTATTTTATACTGCAATGTTAAAAGCCTCTCGCTTCGATTTTTAAAATAGCTCAGGAACCTGTATTTTTGCAACAACAGTCATTATGTTTCGTTTAAATGGTGTATATTGTTGTGTATATTCATTTTCTGCCCCGGCAACCTGTCTATCACTTAGATTAATATTAAAACAGACATTTTTCAAAATTCCCTATCATTTTAATGTAATTTCCGTGACCCATATCCGATTTCTTTAGTATAATATTCAAATAAGCAAAGTGGCGTTGATTTCTGGATATGTCATAATGGGTCCCATCAATGATTTCTATAGAAATCATTGGTCTTATGAAGTGGATCTCAAACAGACATGCATAATATAGATCTAAACTTTTTTTTTTCTTTTTAGGAAGGAGTTATCACAAAACTTGTTTGATAAAAAATTATAAAATTCAACACTCAAAATTTGTATAAAAAATGTTTATTGGTTGTTCTAAAACATGAATAAGGTTTTTAAATCAAGATGAGAACAAAATCTTTGATCTACACGAAAGCCCCCCCCCCCCCCCCCCCCTTTCTGGTCACATTTTAAAACTGCCTTCTAGACACCTATTTTAGTAAAGCAAATTTGACTGGCAGTTTTGCAAAATGGCAAAATCTGAATGCTGTTTGTCAGTTACTTCCAAGTGAAAACAATTAATTATAGTACATTTAATAAAAATAAATCAAAATTAAACTACATGGGGTATTATTCAGGGTATTCCAACTTAGGTGCACAAAAAGGGTATCTTACTATACCAAATTAATCCTTGATTCTGCAAAGTTTAGTTTAGCCATAATAAAAAGGAGTATATAAATGTAATAGAATGTCATAAACAGGTGCAGAATAACTCCAGACACATTTCAGGCGAAATTTATACTGTTGAGATAGTGTTAAGACATATTTAAGACTGTCAAGAATGTGTCGAGACATATTCAGACATTATTTAGAATGTCAAGAATACGTCAAGACACATTCAGACATTATTAAGAATGTCAAGAATATGTCAAGACAGATCGAGACAAATTCAAGACAGTCAAGAATTGGTCGAGACTAATCCAAACTCTTATCAGAGGATACAGGAAGTGTCGAGAAATTTTAAGACAATATTCATACTGTCAAAACACTTGTCAAGAAAACTCAAGAACCTTATTAGACAAATCAATACTATGTCAAGAATTTTTAAAAATTATTCATACAAATCAAGAATGTCGAGTAAAAATTCATGCAAATTCAGACAAAAACTGGTCTTTTCAGACTTTTGGACTTTTGTAGTGCAAGTGCTGTAGATAAAGCCTAATTCTGTCATAGGATAATGATTAACTTAAACAGTACATTTTATCAATGAAACCATGTTTCCTCGTTTCAGCATGCAGCAGAAGGCTTAAATATATTGATATAGGTGGTTCTCATTCGGTTGAATGGAATATTTTCGATGAATCTTTCCGTCTGCGAATAGAGGAATTAAGCTGGAGTAGCTGTGACATAGTCAGTGTCGTTTGTGCTTCACACTATCTGTGCAGCTTTAGACGACTAGTATTAATAGAATATTATTGCCTCATCATCTTAGTTTGTTTTAGATGCCTGTTTGATTGCAGCACCAACATCATCGCAGAATATGGGAAGCACGTATCTTCCTTGTTTAGGGCCTGCAAGTCTGGGATAGCTGCAAGAACTCGTTTCTTTAGATTTGCCAAATACACTCTTCTAGATAGGTATACTTCCTCGTTAAGTCTGCTTATTTGAAAACAGAAATGACATCAGAGTATATGCCTGATTCTTCTATGTTCACAACCAGCTCCGCAAGTACATTACCGTTGATACGGTTGTCTGAACTTTCATCACCAAATACCTATAGTGGTCTAGCTCTATTATATAAATTGGTCAGGAACTTGACATTTTAAATTGCTTCTTGGGGAAATCATGTCTCTTGTGCTTAGTTTTGCCAAAAGTACTGTATCTTGCAAGTCGAGGGCACATTTTCGTACATGTTTGTCTATTTCAAACGTAGATGCTTTGTGTAGATCTCATGATGAATTATCACAGAAAAAAAACAATCTTCAGTCATTGTCATTGTTGCCGTGTTGTCGTGGTATTTTACTTATACTCCTAACCTAGTCACCACTCTCTCCTTTTCTCCTCTGTTTTTGATGCCTTTTTATCTTTAATTCTGTTTTGAAAATTTATTTCTACATATGTTGTGCCACTTTGCATTGTGCAGCTGCAAGTTTAAAGCCAAACAATTTTAATTTCGTCAGTTAAATATTTTTATCTATTTAAATCGGGAACCATTCAATTAGCTGACAACGTTCTAAAATCGTTTCAAGTGTTTTGTATCCTGTTCCTTCTTTTAGGTCAGATTGTTTGCTATTAGCAGTACGCTGTAAATTTTCTTTAGTCTGTTTTTAGCACAAAATACATTATTTACAATCAAAGTCAGCAGATATAGAAGATGTTTATAATAAATCAGGGTCTACAATTTGACACTGTTTTGACATTGCTAACACTACTTATAGATTATCGTTGATAATCACAACGAGAATGATTTTCTCGCTTGAGCCAGTACGGCGAAAGTGAGAAAAGCAATCGAGTTGAGATGACCAATGATAATCTGTTTATCGCTATCTGACCTGTGACGACGTTGTTAATTTCATGACAACAGGCATGTTCGTCCTTAGTTCCTAGTCAGCAAGATTAATGGAAAATTTAATAAAATAGCGATATAAGTTTATATCTCAAAATATACAGCTACAAGATTACCAATACCTCAAATGACAGAATACATCTTATTTGTACATGATTTCAATTATGTTTCCTACTTTTAAACTAGTTTGCACCCACAGTAAACATATGGTAACATAATATTAGTCAAATGTGTTAATTTTGATATTCGATGGCAGCCATCTCGAAAAAAGCCGCCATTTTGAAATTTCAAGGTGGGTCTATAGCTAATATTGTTTAGAATACCCATCCCTAATACCATGCCAAATTTGTTGCTTTTATCATCAAACCCACAATTATTTCACCAATCAGCCGGACTATTAGGGGCCAGCTGAGGTAAGCCTCTGGGTGTGTGAGTTTCTCGCTATATTGAAGACCTATTGGTGGCCTTCGGCTGTTATTTGCTCTTTGGTGGGATTGTTGTCTCTATGACACACTCCCCATTTCCATTCTCAATTTTATTGTAGTACAACTGACTATTTTCTGTACATTTTGTAGGAAATAGATGCAGCTTTGTTGTCCATATTAAGTTTTCCAGCATTTGCAGTAGATGATACTCGAATAATTGAGGAAACCAAGAACATGATTAAAGAAAAATTACAGGTTGGTTTCTTAACATTTTGGTACAGATATGTAAATTTTTTAAATATTTATGTCATGAAAATTGAGAATATAGCAAAAAAAATAATTCTTATTTGTCTTCTCATGTTAAATACTAGTGATAAAAGATAGCAAACATTTCTTATGTTAAATACTAGTGATAAAAGATAGCAAACATTTCTTATCTTTTCTTTTTTGTTGCTCTAAATAGGATGTTAGTAGTGAGTGATGAACACAAGATACAGTGTACAAACTTATAAATCATAGAATCAAAAAATTATAAACAATTCAACATTATAGTGTTCCAAGATACAATTACTAATGCCTTTTAAGGAAAGATAGAAAATTGAGGTGTTTTAATGTGGAGAATCACTATTTTATCACATCACATTAGTCTGTATTGTTAACCACAAGTCCTATGGCCCAGAATAGTGAAATTTTATTCCCAATAGCAAATATTTGCAAAACATTGTTTAAACACATAAAAAAATGGCCCAAATATTGGTCTTCGGACGAGTAGTAGACTGTCACATAAAACAAGACCATGTGTTAAATGACACATAATAGTTTTAGAAGCATAGTATTAGTTTCCTTTTCTTTGTTAATAAATAGGGAAAGTATGGTTGTGCTAGATTTCTTAGAGATGGTCACTGGACGGCAAAAGAGGTAAGCTTTACTTAAAACATGAAATTACATAGCATTATATTTGCTTATCCTTACATGAATGTATGTTATACACGAGCCAATATCTCATGTTATCAGAGACTTGATGTACATATTCACATTGAACATTGAAGTGTTCCCTTGACGTCAAATTGCCACTTCCTTTTTTAGAGAAAAATCATCTAGAAATTAGCCCAAAGTGCTAAAATTGTGAATGTTTCAGTAATTTTGCATAACTTGATCTTGCATTTTATGATTGTCAAGAAATTACAATAATGAATGAACACACTGATTTATGAATTTATACTAATGTATTGTGGTTGGATAACAAAATACAAGTTTTTGGTGTATTAATTTTCAGGATAGAAACCGCTTACACTATGAACCATGGGAACTACAAGTGTTTGAACACATTGAATGTCAGTGGCCTATGTTCTTTGCATACCTATTACTTGATGCAGCCTTCTTTAATAACAAAGAGGAGGTAAGCAAGATTTTTGTATAAGTAAATACATTAAAAGTATCAAAGTCTTATACAAAATTGAAATTTTTTATAAATTTCTAGTTGAAATGAAAAATTGTTTTTTTGTTGGTATAAAGTATTTTTAATATTGTTCTAATAAACAAAAGTTTATATCCATAGTCATGTAAAAAAAATTTTATATCAATACTGTGGTGTAACTAATTTATTTCTATAAATTTTTTTATAGAACAATGAAATCCAAAAGGTTAAAGTATTTTCCCACCAAAATTTGACATTTTTGGGTAAAGGCCATTTTTTACCTCAAAATATTTATTACATTTTTTACCTCAAAATATTTATTGTTTCAGGAAAAAAAAATATCTTATTTAGTTAAAATCACTCAAGTTTATCTTTTTTGTCGACATATTCACTCTTTGTTTCCAATCCAGTCCTGAAAATCAATGGCAATTGACAATCATGTTTTCATTGAATTTTTCTGGAAAATCAAAATGTGCACAATTTGCAATGTCATGAAAAGAACACAATTATGAAGATTTTCTACTAAAAGACCCATTTTCTATCTAGTCCTTGGTTAATCTATGATATTCATCTTATATTTAAGCTAGAAATAGGAGCTATATGAAGACATTACTGAACCTTCTCCTTTAAAAACATGTCTTAACTGTTTACAGGTCCAGTTATATTCCAAGCTGATGGATACTGTGATAATTAAATCTGAGGAAGGCATTCCATATGTACCAGAAATGTATGTTGTACCAAATGAAAAGGTAAATATATAAGTTAATCAAACAGAGGTATGTTTTTATGCCCTACCTACAATAGTAGAGGGGCATTATGTTTTCTGGTCTGTACCTCCGTTCGTCTGTTTCGTTCGTTCTTTCGTCTGTCCCGCTTCAGGTTAAAGTTTTTGGTCAAGGTAGTTTTTGATGAAGTTGAAGTCCAATCAACTTGAAACTTAGTATACATGTTCCCTGTGATATGATCTTTCTAATTTTAATGCCAAATAAGAGATTTACCCCCATTTTCACGGTCCACTGAACATAGAAAATGATAGTGAAGACGGGGCATCCATGTACTATGGACACATTCTTGTTTGTGATTGTTTCAATATTCTGCCTGCTTACATCCTAATTTCTTCATATGCTTAAATAACACAAGATGAAAATAGCAGATGTGGTATGATTAACAATAAGACAACTCTTCACAAGAGACCAAATGACACAGACATTAACAACTTTCGGTAACCATACAGCCTTCAACAATGAGCAAGTCCTATACCACATAGTCAGCTATAAAAGGCCCTGAAATGACAATGTTAAACAAGAAAACAAGAACACTAAGCTAATAAAATAAGCATATTTGACTTCCAATTTAAATGCCTAAATTGTCTGTTGAACTGTCATCGAAGAACAACCAATTCTAAGTGCTTTGCTATTGAAAACTATGTACATTTTATATTGTAAAACCTCAGAATATAGTTACCATATCTAACTAACACTTTAAATACCATGCTTTTTTCTTATAGACATTATTTACCTTTTTTTGAAAAACTTTGTTTTTTGATATAAATTGCAAAATGCATCAATTCTTAAGATAATAATAAATCTTAAAATACCTCAATATTTTTATGCTGCAGGTTGAACTAGAGAAGAAAAAGCCCCAAAGTCAAGAAAGACATGCCATTGGAAAACTACCACAATTATGGGGAGAATCTCTTTATATACTTGCTAAATTGATTACAGAGGTATGTATATTTTCACTCATTATATTAAGTATTTCTCCACCATAGTAGAGAGTTCTATCCACTCTTGTTGAATTTGTTTTATGATAATTATATTGTTATAACAAGAAATATGTCAGTTGTTGTTGACAGAGGATTTTAAAAGTGCCTGCCAATGCAACTAATAAAAAAACACTGCTCACTTAATAAATTGCCCTTGTTAAACACACATTTTCCCCCTACTATATACCTGTCCTGTTTTTTGTACATACAAATTTCAGCTTAATGATGCCAACCAGGTATTAAAATTGCTATTCATCAAAATGTGACAAAATCCATGAATCACCTTTGTTTTTATTTTATATTGTTTTCAGGGTTTCCTATCCCCAGGAGAATTAGATCCATTGAACAGAAGACTGGTGTCTGTACCTAAACCTTTGTTTTTATTTTATATTGTTTTCAGGGTTTCCTATCCCCGGGAGAATTAGATCCATTGAACAGAAGACTGGTGTCTGAACCTAAACCTGATATTGTTGTACAAGGTTAGTGTGTAATTAAATAAAAATCAATTATTTTATAAACTTGTAATGTTGGAGTGTTCTTGTTTTATCCAATATTATTAAGAGTTCAGAATAGAAGAAATTGCTTTTCATCTACTTGTTTATTATGTATTAGTGTTGAATATGTATAATCCTGTATTATCAGAGGCAGAGCTTAGAGGATAATAATTCTTCAACTCTTAAGATTGGTTGATATTAATATTGTAAGTTGGTCAAATCCATCCATTGTTCAGGTTAGAATTACTTCTTTTAATCTATTAGTATTCCCCCAATGTAGGAAACAACATCTTGCAAACAGATAAAATGTGTTGAGCTTTAAAAATAAACTCTGGCAGCCAAAATATATAAATCCACACTATACAAATTATGGCATGATGATAGCTTTACAAACATAAAATAAACTTTAAGCAGAATTATTTAATCCTTTTTTTAAGAACCCCTATTTCTATGTTAATCTATTCATTTCCAATCTGATTTGTTTCCAGTTGTAGTATTAGCAGAAGATAACTGGATGCAGGATAAGTTGGAGGAACATGGAATAAGTGTCCAGACAGTGGCACAGGTTAATCCCATACATGTCTATCCTGCTAGAGTCTTAACTCAAATCTACTCTTTACTAGGTATGTAGTTTGAGCTTAGTAATGTTTACATGTACAATTGGGTGTTCCTAACCTCAAAGATAACATTCAATCAAATTTAAGTCCCTGGTATAATGTATACAGGTTTAACTTCACATATTTTATATTGTTTGCAGATGTCAATCTAAATTACAATGCTTAAGCAATCTTTTATACAAACAATCCAACCAAAGTCATATTCTACAAGAATTAGGAAATTAGCTCTATGTTATAACTTCATGATTCCTATAGATCTATGGTTTGCTATATAGTAAGTGAGCAACTCTACAGATTATACCTGTCTATCCTGAGAGATTTCTAGATCTGTAAACAGGTATTTTGTCAGCAGAGGACAAAGCAACAGTATCCACCTCGTTTTGTTAAATAAAATACCAAATATGGAAGACACAGTTTAGAACACTGCAAAAAATGTTTGAACTCAGTATCTCATATTATATAAATTATCAACCTGAAAAAAAGTGTAAATTAAATTTACTTTTGAATCAGTTAAAATTAAATTAATTTAAATCATCAATTGTAGGTAAAAATAAGAAGTTAGGATTAACTGGTAGACCTTCTAGTGAAGTTGGTCTGTTGGCTACAAGTAAATTATATGTGATGAATGAACAGATGTTAGCCTTTATACCACAGGTATGCTTTTATATGATATTACTTACATTGGTTCAAATGTTATGACATAGAATTGATTAGAAAATTTGAGAGAAAAAAAATACATAATATTATATTGAAACCAGAACCGTTAAAATAGATAATTATGTCTATTTTATTGTCAATGTGTAATTGTATTTCATCAGTGTTCTGTTGTCATAAGCTTGATAAAATCAAGATTTTCTCTCTAAATATTATTGAAAATAAAACAGAATTTAGTTTTATTTTTATTTTCAAAATTAAAATTATAGTATGTAAAAGAAAAAATATTGTAAGGGACATTAATGTGTTTTATATATTTATATATTTTATTGATTAAACTCTGGTATTCAATCTGTTCATGATATTTAACATGATTAGAATTTCAACCTTCACTTAACCTTGTAATTTAAATTTTACAAAATGTTAATTGAAAGATATAAAAAGATAATATTAATTTTCAGTTTGTTGATGAGACTCAGTTTTATCTTCCATGTGACATTGATTTGCGTTGTGACGCATTCAAGACAGACGTAGATATCTTATCTGTGCACTGGAGAATGGTCGGAAGACCACTCTTTATTATGCCAGTATCTTCAAAATTGCTAGGTTTGAAACACCCACCAATTACATTTGGATTTTCTATATTATATTTAAAGCATTTGAAGCTTTGTTTTATTGCAGAGAATGCAAACTTATTATTTGATTGAAGTATATGTACGTTTTTATTGCATTTTGTAGTGCATAAATCAGTCCCCTTGTTAAAATATTTTTTAGACGTATATATCATCAATCTACCTACCTGAAATTCAGTGGTTGTCTTTGGTTCATGTTGTCATATTGGTTTTTCTTAAATTCTATTGTTATACATTTGTCTATTAGTTTTCTCTTTTGAACTGTTTCACATTTTTACATATCAGACCTTCAACAGCTGACTACAGGTTTCTTTTTTTGTTCATATTAGAAGAATGTGACTTATAATTGCTTACTTCTAAGTTATTTATACTCTGTTGATAGTTATCTCATTGGCATCATACCACATCTCCTTATTTTCATTAAACTAGCTGAGTATATTAAATACCATTACCCACAGAAAAAGTTAATTTCTCTATCATGTAATCCTGAAACTCCAGTATTTGTGACATTTTATATATATAGATTAAAACCAAAATGGAAAGATAGGTTCTGATTACTTGGTCTTAATGTATAATATTCAGTCCAAATTTGTTTTGGGTATTTGAAGTTAATCAAATTAAAATTAGAAAATAAGAAAAGATGACTTATTAGTTGATATACCTTTGTTGAATAGTTTATACTTTTTGCTTTCAGACCATAGACTCTCATATGTTTTACCTTTCGCTAGATATGGATTATAAAGTATATGCTTTGAAAAATGAGTTGGATTATGTTTCTAATAATTGGAGAATGATTGGGAGACCTACAATTATCATTCCAGTTCTAGAGGAATATTTAGGTGTGCTTCTAAAAAAGCAAATAAATTGCTTTTTATCAATGCTTTAATTTGGTTTTGTGCTTGTAATAAAATCTCAAAATTTCTGCAATTCACTCTTTAACAAAAAGGTAATTTGGGTTTTACTATATAAATTTTCGATTTTATAGAATGTATTGTGAGCTTAGAAAGCACACTAAAAAGTTACTAAAATGGTTACTAAATAGTAGATTGAGATTTTTGCACTTTGCAGATAATTTAATTTTAACCAAATAAGGAATTTGATTGAAAATGCTGCAGTTAATGCAATATTGTATTCTTACACAGTGCACCTCACATTGCTTTTTTGCTTTAAAATTGAGCTAAAAATCAAAGATTATGTGCAATAAAATAATCAGTTACACTCAAGAGTATATCAACTATGCTTGCTAATGACACGCATTGTAGACGAGGCACATCAATGTTTTCCACTTTTCTGATTGTTAACTTAAATGTTTACTTTAAAACTTAGTGACAATGTATTTATCTTTGAAGGTCGTTTACCTTGAAACTGATTTATTAAAACTGAAAAAAGTTAGGTGTAAATTATTAAAGAAACAATGTATGAAACCATAAGATGAACTAAATCTAGTATTTTTAATCTACCAAACTTAAAAAACACAAGGTGGTTAGAGATGATGGTGATAATGATTAATCTTGAGATTGGGGAAGTTGGACAGGATTACTTTACTTGAGTAGTAGATACTTAATTAGCCATAAGCTGTTAAGCTTAGGAACTACTCTTTTGCACAGTCAGTTAGAGTGCTGACTTATAACACAGAGCTTAGGTCCTAGGTTTCAAGTTCTGAAGGAGTTGATGATATCCTGTTGTTTCTAATAAAAAGGTGCAATAGTGATGCCCAAAACATTACCCATAATGTTAAAAGAAAAATTATCACTGTAAATGTATACAAATTAGATTTAAAACTTATTTAAAGGTTCTGTCAGCATGCCATTAACAAATTATTTCCATCATATGTCATCTCAATAACATGTAAAATATCATATTCTTCATTTAAATGAAAACAAACATCATTAAATTTCTATAGGCTGCTCATCTTTTGTTTTTTGCATTTCCTTACCAAAACTGTTCTTAATGTAAAATCTTGATTTTAACTTCATTATATGTTTGTGGATAACTGCTGTTCAACCCATCCTAAAAATTAATCATAATATTTTTTTGATATCTCTTATTTTATGTACAATTTATTTTTCACCAATCAGCATGGACCCATTTGATTAACATTACACTAACATCACAAATCATGGATGAATCGTCATGAATGTAATGTATTATTCATCAAATAGAGCCATGTGTAACATTTTTTTCACTGCATAGCTTGTATGTATGCATATTGCTAACATCCATATCATTTGATCTCTGGTAGATAATTGTCTCATTGGAATTCTTCCACATCTCCTTATTTTATACTGTGTCACTGTATGCTTAAGCATTCATATTTTTCTAACATAACTCACACATTTTTTGCCGTCTCTTTTTGTATGATTTTGAGCAACCACTTCCATCTTTGCATGATTACTCATCACAGACCTGTATTCATCTGGCTGTATTCTGCATTACTGTAACATTGTACTTTCAAATTCTTACTGTTTCTGTTTTGAAATAACTTCACCATAATTCCCAAATTTATGATTTGTTGGTAGAATTCTTACCCAACCATACATGACATTTACTGTTGATTTTTATTTAAAGTCAAAGTAAACTCTTGTAATGTTAGGTTTAACTGTAATGTTACGATATATTTTTCCACTGAATAAAAATCCTCAAAATGTTTATCTTAAATGATATGTAAAGAATATTCATCAAGTGTAAAGTAATGCTGAGTTCCCACGTAATTTCGAATTCGATTCGCATTAACTAATTCAAATTGCAATGCACGTCAAACTTGCTTTACTGTCCGAACGACGTTAACTTTTAATTCCTATTAACAAAAGCGTATTTCTAATGCGAATGGAATAATTTGAATTCAAATCAATTCTAATTAAAAACAAAAAGTGTGTGAACGCGATTAGCGATTTCTATTCAAATTCAATTCGAATTAAATGTACGTGTGAACGAGTCATTAGATACAGCCTATACAAAAATGTGTACAATAGTTCAGTGAAAATGGCCATCATACTAAACTCCAAAATTAACAAAGGATTTATCGAGAATTGAGATTCTTTGAAATAAGTAAAATGATATCAAAGATGTACATTTTGTGTCATTTAATATTTCTGCAAATTTCATAACATGAGCTGGTGTTGGTTTTTCTTACCAATTTATAATAGTAAGGGGCTTTATGTTTCCGAGTTTGTGC
The DNA here is from genome assembly GCA_019925275.1 of Mytilus edulis. Taxonomy (NCBI): domain Eukaryota; kingdom Metazoa; phylum Mollusca; class Bivalvia; order Mytilida; family Mytilidae; genus Mytilus; species Mytilus edulis. The sequence continues at coordinate 33,682,144 of CM034361.1, read as the reverse complement.
ATCAGTCTGTCATCTCCATCCATTTGTTTGTCTGTTTGTTCTTCATGTATATGGCTTAACTTTTGGTTTAAGATAGTTTACCATGAACTTGGGGTTACATCAATTTGAAACTTTGTACAGGGGATGTGAACTTTTTGAAATTCATGCCTTATTGAGTTTTGATACGACCGCAAAAATTTTAATTTTTCGTCATATATTGCTATCACGTTGGCTTCGTCGTCCTGCGTCATCGTCTTGTGGCGTCTTGCAGCGTCGCCGTCCAAATACTTTTAGTTTTCGCATTCTAACTTTAGTAAAAGTAAATAGAAATCGATGAAATTTTGACACAAGGTTTATGACCACAAAAGGAAGGTTGGGATTGGTTTTGATCCCAACATTTTAGGAATTAGGGGCCAAAAAGGGCCCAAATAAGCATTTTCTTGGTTTTCGCACTATAACTTTAGTTTAAGTGAATAGAAATCTATGAAATTTTGACACAAGGTTTATGACCACAAAAGGAAGGTTGGGATTGATTTTGGGAGTTTTGTTCCAACAGTTTAGGAATTGGGGGCCAAAAAAGGGCCCAAATAAGCATTATTCTTGGTTTTCGCACAATAACTTTAGTATAAGTAAATAGAAATCAGTGAAATTTAAACACAAGGTTTATGACCCCAAAAGGAAGGGTGGGATTGATTTTGGGAGTTGAGGTCCCAACAGTTTAGAAATTAGGGGCCAAAAAGGGGCCCAAATAAGCATTATTCTTGGTTTTCGCACCATAAATTAAGTAAAAGTAAATAGAAATCTATGAAATTTAATTCAAGGTTTATGACCATAAAAGGAAGGTTGGGTTTGATTTTGGGAGTTTTGGTCCCAACAGTTTAGGAATAAGGGGCCCAAAAGGGTCCAAAATTGAACTTTGTTTGATTTCATCAAAAATTGAATAATTGGGGTTATTTGATATGCTAAATCTAACTGTGTATGTAGATTCTTAATTTTTGGTCCCGTTTTCAAATTGGTCTACATTAAGGTCCAAAGGGTCCAAAATTAAACTTAGTTTGATTAAAACAAACATTGAATCCTTGGGGTTTCTTTAATATGTTGAATCTAAAAATGTACTTAGATTTTTGGCCCAGTTTTCAAGTTGGTCCAAATCGGGGTCCAAAATTAAACTTTGTTTTATTTCATCAAAAATTGAATAATTGGGGTTCTTTGATATGCCAAATCTAACTGTGTATGTAGATTCTTAATTTTTGGTCCCGTTTTCAAATTGGTCTACATTGTTTTATACAAAGGGTCCAAAATTAAACTAAATTTGATTTTAACAAAAATTGAATTCTTGGGCTTTTTTGATATGCTGAATCTAAACATGTACTTAGATTTTTGTTTATGGGCCCAGTTTTCAAGTTGGTTCAAATCAAGGATCCAAAATTATTATATTAAGTATTGTGAAATAGCAAGAAATTTTCAATTGCACAGTATTCAGCAATAGCAAGAAATCTTCAATTGCACAGTATTGTGCAATAGCAAATATTTTTAATTGTACAGTATTGCGCAATAGCCAGAAATATCTAATTGCACAATATTGTGCAATAGCAAAAAATTTTCAATTGATTGGAGTTATCTTTCTTTGTCCAGAATAGTAGTTGAGTCAACTTAAATCATTGTTTTATACAATATACAATGTATATTCACTTTTACTACCAACTGATAAATTAAAACAACCTTTACCATTCAGTGATAACAAGCACCTTTTGTTACATTTTAGTATTTTATGATGTATTTAAATGAGTAGTTATTGTTGCAAACTCCATTAAAAATTTGAATTGAGATCAGTTTTGGAAAAAGGGAAAGGGGGATGTGAAAAAAATGGGGGGGGGGGGGGGGGGGGGGGTTAAATTTTTCTCATTTCAGATTTCATAAATAAAAAGAAAATTTCTTCAAACATTTTTTTGAGAGGATTAATATTCAACAGCAAAGTGAATTGCTCAAAGGCAAAAAAAATTTTTTAAGTTCATTAGACCAGATTCATTCTGTGTCAGAAACCTATGCTGTGTCAACTATTTAATCACAATCCAAATTTAGAGCTGTATCCAGCTTGAATGTTGTGTCCATACTTGCTCCAACTGTTCAGGGTTCAACCTCTGCGGTGGTATAAAGCTGCGCCCTGCGGAGCATCTGGTTGACAGAGAGTCTTCAGTTTACTAAACATGTACATGTGAACGTGTGAGAGGGTCATTGTGTACTATGGACACATACTCTTGTCTTTCCAAGGCTAACAGTGCTATAACGGTGCAATACATTTTTATTCACCAAATGAGGGCCTATAGCATGCAAGCAATATAATACATTTTGTAATAAACAATAACATATATAACGTAAAGGAAATAGAGCATTGCCACGACGCGATAAATAACATTGAAAAAAAATCAGTTTATTTTTTTTATGCCAAATGTGATGATATCCAAAATTTCTGGGGAGAACACTGTGTGTATATTTCATTTTGTGTGTGATCATCAATCCACATAAAAAAGTGTGAATTAACAAATTTAATAGTTTCCTTTTTACTGCTTATATTTTCCATAATTTTTCATTATTTTCAGAATAAAAAGTTTTTTTAGAGAAAACAAAATCCATAAATTGCCACAGTCATGCTAGAAATGGATATCATGCCATTTTCAGATATGCATTCAGAGCAATGCAATTATTTTTATGCCCCACCTACAATAGTAGAGGGGCATTATGTTTTCTGGTCTGTGGGTCTGTACGTCCTTCCGTCTGTCCTTCAGTTCGTTCGTCCCGCTTCAGGTTAAAGTTTTTGATCAGGTAGTTTTTGATGAAGTTGAAGTCCAATCAACTTGAAACTCAGTACACATGTGCCCTATGATATGATCTTTCTAATTTTAATGCCAAATTAGTGTTTTGACCCAAATTTCACGTTTCACTGAACATAGAAAATGATAGTGCAAATTTCAGGTTTAAGTTTTTGGTCAAGGTAGTTTTTGATGAACTTGAAGTTTAATCAACTTGAAACTTAGTATTCATGTTTCCTGTGAAATGATCTTTCTAATTTAAATGCCAAATTAGAGTTTTTACCATAATTTCACGGTCCATTTAACACAGAAAATGATAGTGCGAGTGTACTATGGACACATTCTTGTTTTTATTTTATGCTGAATCAACAATGGTAGAAAGTCTGAAAATTCCAAATGATTCCAGTTTAAACAAGCCAGCTGAAATATTAATTTTCAGACATACCTTGAATTATTTTTTTCAAAGTTTATGTGAAAAGGTTTGAAAGGCAAATTGATTAAAATTTTATTTCAGTTTGTTGATCAGAGACAGTTTTATCTTTCCCTTGATATAAATCTGTTAGTAAACATGATTGAGACGGACGTGGAATACTTATCCAGGAACTGGCGAATGCTTGGCAGACCCACCGTTATAGTTGATCTATCTTCTGTATTTATAGGTCTGATTTAACCCATTTATATTAATTATATGTATTTATTAACCCTTACCTTCTATTTTCAAGCATTTTAGATATTTTGATAGAATATATTGGAATATATATATATATAACATGGACATATCTGTGGTGGCTTTCGATTTTAAAATTTTAAAATGTATATTACGAAAAATCTTAAGCTTAATGTTTTCTCATAGTCAATTTTAATTTTAAAACATGCCACTAGTGAGGTGATTTATACCTGATGAATCTAAAATGCATGAAAATTATGTATGTGTTGTTCATAGACTAATATTGTTAATATGCCACTGTGCCTTTTGATTTCTGTTGTTGCTTGATGCATTTTCATATCACTAAATGTAAGCTTAAGCTTAGCAGATTATTCCATTATGCTTACAAATGTATTGTTGTTCCAGAAACTGACATCCAGGTAGAGGAACAAACATAAAATAATGATGTGATACAGTTTGCTGTTTCAGAATCTTCATTTTTGTTGTACAGACAATGAAGTTACCCATAATTCCTTATACTGACAATGAAGTTACCCATAATTCCTTGTACAGACAATGAAGTTACCCATAATTCCTTGGGGTGCAATCAACAGTTTTTTTCTATGACATCATATTTTGAGGGACCATGTATAAGTGACCCTTAGTGGTGGACTGATTAATAAAGATACCTGTATAAAACTAGATATCACTGGAATCAGAATGTTCTCTAGTTTATAATGGAATAAAAAAAAAGTGTACTTTTAATAGTATAAAAAAGTTTTATCCAGAGAAACTGGGAAAAACATTGCCTAATTTAAGCTTTAAAAAACCTGAAATCAGGTCATGTGCACACCCCTGAAGACAATGATACCTGCACATTTTTCATAATCAAAGTTGTATGAATTTCATAGATTTTTACCTGGTCTTTCAAAAAATTCATGCTTCAGGCTACGTTCGCCTGCTCCGAAAAGAGCTACAGTGGCTGCAAATAAGTTTTGAATTTTCACTGCCAAAAAAACAGACTGTTTACAGTGTTGTCTCCCCTCAAAACATGAATATTTAATCTAATTTTTTAAATTATTTTAATCATTCAACCTGTTTTAATTGAAGTTAATTAACATATCTTTACAACCAAATACAAAAAACATGATACTTTTTCACCAATTATGTTGATAAAAAGGGACTTCCCTCCATGTCTATTTTTAGTTGGGGAATAACCCTAGTTTTTTATACGAAACTGTTTATAGCACCCTTGTACAGACAATGAAGTTACCCATAATTCCTTAGGTGGTAAACCAATAAATTCAAGATAATTTTTTGTACACTTTCAATAATATATCAAGCAGTTATCAAAAGGGTTTGGTTGATTTGATGCTTTTAATCAAAGTAAAAGGTGAAAATGGATAATATTAATAAAATAAATTGTTTTTTTTAATACATTGCCAAAAATTGAAAAAGGTACTTGAGCACAGTGCTGTATTCAAGCAAGAGGCTGTGCATATTTCTGTATTTCATATACTGCTGTTGACATACAGTTGTACAAATTCTCAGATTTTTCAAGAATTGTTCAATGAAAAGGTTTTATTATGTGACTAGAGAAAAAACTAAATGATAGCCTTTTGAAATAAGATATTAGACAAAAGCTATTACAAAAATGCATTCTGAAATCTGAAAGAAGAATTAGATCAATGTTCTCGTGTTCTTTTTACATAAGACTATGATATATTCTTTTATAAAAAAAAACCTGTTAGTTCTCCAATTAGAATAATGTAAGGCTTCTCAAATGATTTTAACAATAATCTATTTTCATAGCTTCTTTCTACTAACACTTGCTGTGCTTATCCAGCAACCTTTGTCCTAGTGTAATTCTAATGACCACCTGTTAATAATCTCTTAATTTTAATGGACAAATTGTTATTACAGTTTTTCAAACTGGTCAGCCAAAGGTATTACCATAGGACAAAGGTTACTGTATAAAAATTGATGTTGGTCTTTATAAAATAGCTTTGAACCTCAAGCTATAGTTAAGTTCTTTTAAATTTGATTGCTCCTGAATGATTGTAATGTGACATAACATAGAGACATATTAAATCAAGAATATCATCAAATGCAAATGTTTAATTAATATCATAAATGACATTATAAATTTGAACTGCCTAGCTATTGTTATTGGGCTTTTGCTTTCTATACATTTTAAAGAAATTTACATTATTTCATGATGGAAATATATTGTTGTTCTAATATTTATTATCTATGAATCATATTTTTATAGTTCATCATTTTTGCAATAATTTATCAAGTTCTGAAAATAATTAGTTATATTTTTTTTTTCTGAAACAAATTTAAAGTAGCTATATAAAAGTTACCAGTTTTGACATCGTAAAACTGTGTGTATTTCACTCTTTTTATTTAACATTTAATACTTTTTAATCCCCAAGTTCAAATAAATTTTTCATCCTCTAATTTCTGTTTTAGAATTCCTAATTTGCAATATTCATTACGTCTTGTAAATCTATTTAACAATGGATTTTGTTCTCTTGGAGATTTAATTTATTAAACTCTGAGTCTTATATGACTTCCTAGAGTCTGTTTACACATGGTATCATAATCTGTTGATGATATGGCAAATTGTGCACAGAAATTCTTGAATATTTCTCATCTGTCATATTTCTCATATGTGTCTCACTGTCTCACATTAAGGGTTTCTGTTTCTGATATGTACTCATTTAGCTCATATGACCTTTTTTGTAGAGTACTGTTTTTAGATTGACTCCTGTCCTCATTGTTAAATTTCTCAGTCTTATATAGCTTAGCTATCACAGAGATATCAAAAACAATGATTTTGCTCTAATGGAACTATTTCTTCATTTTGTTTTGTATGGTAGCAACCCAGCAAAACAGAACTGATTGACTCCATTTTATGGCAGTCATGGCACACAGGAGTTTTTCATACCTTAATAATACAATTTCTACAAATTGAGAAATTTTCTATTTGTAGTTTATGGACCAACAACAGTTTTACCTGTCTCTTGATTCAAAATTTATTGTGGACTTGATTAGAACAGAGGTTTCTTTTCTGAAATCTAGTTGGAAAGGTTTGGGACGGCCTACCATGACATTTATAGTGTCTCACAATGTTTTAGGTAGGTTGTCAATACTGTGGATTCATTTAATTTCATGGGTATGAGTTATTGCGGATTGAGTTAAAATTGTAATTTCGTGAATATTTGATCCTATTCTTTTCACAAAGTCTACATTTAAGCTTTAGAAAAATTGTATGAAGTTGAATTAACAGTTTAATTTTTGGTTCACCAATACCCCAAAAAATCCACAAAAATGGTATACCCCAAGAATAATGATGAATTCACAGTAAGAAAACAACATAGTCCACATTCTTGTCAAACCAGAGTTCTCTATGTGCAAATCATCTAGGTTTTCACTTAATTATTGATGGTAAAATATATATCCAAAAAAAAATCCTTTCCTTGCTGATGTCAGGAGTAAATAAGACGTTATTTGGTTTGAACATTCCAATATTTTTACTTGTAGAAGACTAAAAATTATAAGGGAGTTGGCATCTAGAATTATGGATAATTGGCCAACAAAGTCTCTTATTACCTATGGACATCAAAATGTAATTTGGCACTTCACTACAAGCTAGGCTAAAACAGTGGTTTTTTTTTGTTGTTTTTAAAAAAAAAGTTGAATTTGAAGAAAGAACGACATTTACATGTATATCTATCTGTTTTCATCATATTCCTTTGTAAATTTGCTACATTAGGATTGATGTTTTTTTTTCCATATGATGTTATGATTATTGACATAGCTATTGTCCAATATGATATTTTTAGCATCATGAATTTGTGATAAATTGCCTAACAACATCACAATACCCACAATATTTTATAAAACAAACAAATTATTTGTAAATGTAAAAATTGTATAATATGGTAGTTGTACATAAATATTAAAAATAAATTAAAAATAGGGATATGCATTCCAGATCCTAGGGTAGTTTTATGTACGCAGAGATATGCAAAAGTATTTAGACACTATCTTTTGTATTATTGAATCATATCCCAGTATGAAGCAGGCCACATTGATGTATAAGTTGATTGTTCATGTTAAGTGTAAAAATGAGGAGATGTGGTATGAATGCGAATGAGTCAACTATCCAACAAGGTTAAAACTAAGAGGTAGTTGGCAATTATAGGCCACTGTAAGACCTTCAACAATGAGAAAAACCCATATCATATGTCTGCTTTGAAAAGCCCTGACAAGAAAAATATGAAACAATTTAAACAAAAAACTAACAGCCTAAATTATAACAAAACAATTTACAAAAAATCAAATATGCCCCACATTTACTACAACAACTGCACTACAGGTTCTTGACTTTGGAGAAGCACATATAGAAAGTGGCAGTGTTTAATATGTTTGTGAGCTCACAACGCTCTACTAAACTCATAAGAACAAGCTAAAAAGAAGTTACAATTGGCTTAAAAAAAAACGTATGAGGCACAAAAACTACTCCCATAAAAACAATCAACACAATGCACCGATATCAAGAGTACTCATTATTCTATCTAAGCAATTAACAAAGGGATGCTACTCAAACTGATTTTTGCATTGACTAGCTAGTTTGTAAAATTTTAGGCTTTTCCAAATTTTATGTGGATCTTTCACTTTTCTTTATTTAAATAATGCTTTAAAATTGGCATTAAATTCATAAAAAAATAAAAAATTAAGAAATCTAAATAAAAAAATATGTTTAGATAAAGAGTATTGAAAAGGTTAGTATCTAATTACATTTTGCAAATCTCTGTATTTTTCTATATATAGTGACTCTGGGTAACAAGAATGTGTGGGTTTCTTCTAACATGTCTGTTTGACTCATAGTGGGACCTAGATAAAGTTCACAATATGCATTACCATATATATAGTCACATTTTACCATGATTACTAAATCAAATGTTATGTAATCTAAATGTGTATTGTGTTTGTTTATATCTTCAATGAAGTTAAATATAAGAAATATATTGGGAGACAAATTGAAATAATAGAGGGGCATTTTGATTGACTTTCTCAAATGCTCAAGCATCCTTCCAAGCCATTGTTGATTTTATTTGATGCCAGTCCAACAAAACAGAACCTTCATCTGATTTTAACCCTTAAAACTACCAAAATTGCTTTAAAGGTTTAAATTATGTGAAGTATTGAAAATATATTATTCATCATACATTAAATTCAAAGGATGAACTCGGATTCATTTTGAATAATTATTTTAAGTTGACAGTTAAATTACAGATAGTATATATTGATAATGATTTTTACCTTTCTGATATTATCATGATTGGAAAGAAAATTATCACAAAGATTCAGATAGAAAAATAAACTGAATAAGGTGAGGAATTGAAAACTTGGTGAAAATATTTTCTTGTAACTTTAGTGGTGACATGTAATAGAAAGATTGAAAGCTATAGTTAAATGATTGTTGAAATAGCAGAAATTAATGTTTTTAACTGTTTCATCAAATTACTAAATGTGATATGGCTTAAAAAGCTAAGAAATATTTATCTATGACAGGTTGATAAGGGCTTAACCAGAGAATTTTATATCAGCATGAAAGTGATGTATAATAATATTTAAAAGGTATGAAGTATATTCATATCTGTTTGAATGAACAAAAATTGTTCGAATGAGTCATTAACTTTTTGAAAATGATGCTAGAAAGAAATGCCTTTTTTCACTTTTTGCTATTTTAACATTCTGCCAAAAACATCAAACAAATGTAACTGCATATCTTTTTGCTGACTTGCTGATTAATGATTTCACTATTGTATATGGAACAGAATAACCTTCTTATTTTTGCATGATTGCATTGTGAATGCCAAGCTTATTTTTTATCCAGTAGTGCTTTATGTCAGCATCTTTAATATATACATGCAAGAATTTTATAAAATGATATTGTTACAAAGCATTGTATTTTTACGGATATACATTGTATACAAACATGTATTCTTGGTTAATTTTTATCAAATATACTGAGCCAAAAAGGTTAAGCAACAAAAATTTGAAATTTCATTTTATTATAAAATCATAACAACATATAATTTAATAATAACAAAATGGAATTATGACATGTCAGAAGCAACATAAATGTTTATCACTCACATTCATTACGATTTTCTTTGTATGGAGCGCGGGAGGGTCAAAATGCGGATATGAGTATAGTGTTATTCACAATCAATTTCTCAGCCATGCCCTAAGTGCACCAATGAAGGATTGACAGACACCCTAGCAGCTGCCCTTAGTCAATGCACTACTCTTGTGGCAGGAAAAAACTTGTCACGTTTTAACGTAAAGCAAAGGTAGCGCTCCTCCCTTGACGATAGTTTTTTGGTCTAAGAGATATCGACCTATCCTGTGCAGTTGCAATTTGTCGATATCTGTTTGTTAGTCTCTAAACTGTTGCTTTATGCACATTAAATCTAGCCACAATGTTAGTAACACTCATTCCGGCATCAACCATTCCAAGAGCTTTCTGACGGTCATTTTCTGGGAGGCCTGGTTCACGCCCCATGCAATTTTTTCAAAGATGTATGTGTTTTTCTTACCAATGGTGTGTTTCTGAACGTTAGTGAAAAACAAATTTTTAATATTGTTTTAAAAGTACAGGAACAGAAGGTAAAACATCAATTACATGTGCAAAGCTGAAATGGCGCGAAATCAATCACCAGGAAAAAAGTACAACTGTTTTAAATTACAGGTAAAACTAAGGATTATATCAATGATGTTTAATTATTTTTTTTCCAGAAACAACAACAAAAAAATGTAAAAAAAAAGTGTTGCTAAACTTTTTTTGGCTCAGTATATATTATATGGTATAGCTATTTATAGATCACAATGAAAAACAGTATACTCTTTTTTATATTTTAACAGGAACCTTACATACATGTTTCATTTCATTAAGATATGTTGTTCCATATTTATAGAGGAAATTTTAATAATGAAATTCACAGTCTGAATCTTATTATTTCAAAGTTTAAGTTAAAAAATTTCATTTCATATTTATAAACACATTTACATTTTTACTTTCATTACAAAAAAAATGGAATCTGTTATATTGTTAAGGCAAAGCTATTATTTATACTACAGATGAGTATTGCAATGCAAAATACATGACGTCAAAACTAGTGCATTGGAGCTGTTATGTTTAAATGTCAGATTAGAAAATGTATACTTGTTAAGATTAGAAAGATACCACAATACGGAAATTTGAAAAAAATAAATAATCTAACCATTTAATTTTGTAACAAAATAGTAAAAGACATTTAAACAAGTATTATTAAGGCAGAAGCATTTTTAGCTTTTCTTTTTTTATGCACTTTGACAGCTTTGGTTTTAGACACACAATTATAACTGTTATCTGTGGATTTCAGATTCCAGCCAGAACCTGCCAACTGCCTTAGTGGCTACAATAAAGAAATTACAGAGTGGTTATATAGCTGGAACAAGGTATTTATTAACCAAATGTGAGGATCTTGAGGGGTTCTGCATTTCTGCATTCTTTAATTGTTAAACTTAGGCTTAATTTTTCTTCAGTCTTTTTTTGCCTTTTATGGTCTTTTTTTTGCCCAATATTCTCTTTTCTGTCAATCCCATCCAATTCATTATACATGTTTTTGATATATTCTGTTTTGAAATTAATTTCCATTTTATCATACTTGATAATTCTTTGATATAAGAAAAAACATTAAATGAAGACAGTGTTTCGGTGAATGGAAACAAAGAAACTAAGTTAATATTTTATATGATGAACTTGCTGATGAGGATTTATCTCTTGCATCAGTAGGGTACCTTTAGTAAAGGGGGTTTAGACAAATATAGATGTAAAACTACATATCTCTAATTCTTGTTAAGCTCCATGAATGTTCAGTCAGGATCTATATTGTCAAGTTGCATCATTATGTTTGTCTGTGTAAAGGATACATGATTTGTCCCAACTTCTGTCACAATTTAATTTCGGGACTTTTTTTCTTTTACAGAACCTGGATAATTTGTACATTAAACCAGATTATTAGATTTTACTTTATGTTAAAATCAGATTATGCCTTTATTTAACATACAATAATTTCAGGGTACACATGGGAAAACTGAGAGATTTTTTAACAACTTCTTGTGTAACGAAACTGAGTTTTTTACCTGACGATTCTACCCAAGGTTTGTTAATATTATAGATAAGATATGATTTTATTTGCTAATATCATATATATTAATTCTTTATAAGATTATTAAAAAGAACAAGTGAGAAATGCTTCAATGAAAGAGCAATCCAAAACATCTGTACATCTACAAAAAATCCAAAACATCTGTACATCTACAAAAAATCTAAAACTGAAGAGCTAGGTAAATACGAAAAAAAGGACGTGAGGAATAGCAAATTTACAACAAAATAACCCACAAATAAACATCTGCAGGCCAAGATGTAGTTTTCAACTATAAACATTTGTATGTTTTTTTGGTATATCCAAATATATGTCAAGCTTATCATCTCTGGACAGAAAGGTGGGTGCATTTTCCTGTTCTAGTATTGTACTAATTATATTGTTGTACAATGTATTTGATACTCTTTGGAAAATGTTAGTAACCATAAGCAAACTATTAAATATAAAAATGAGATATCCACTGTTTTCCAATGAGACTACTATCCACTATTTTAAAAAAGACCACGGGACAAGGGTGTAGATAACTGCAGGTCACCATATGGTCTTCAACAATTAGCAAACCACATACTGTAAAGTAAGCTTTTAAAAGGCTCTAAAACAAAATGAGATACAATACAACAGAGAAAATTAGCAGACTGATTAAAAATTTTAGAAATTATCCTGCAATTATAATTAATATTTTATACTAGAAAGTAAAATAACAAAAACACAATACTCAGAGGAAAATTCTAAATGGAAAGTCCCAAAGCAATTGGCAAAATTAAAAGCTAAAACACATCAAACGAATGGATAACAACTAATATTCCTGACTTGGTACAGACATTTTCCTAAGTAGAAAATTGTGGATTAAACCTGGTTGTATTGCTAGCTAAACCTCTCACTTGTATGACAGTGGCATAAAATTCAATTATATTGACAATACTGTGTGAACAAAACTATCTGTTGAATTTTGATTTAATTCTATGATTTATAGAGATGCAGCTGAATAAGATTATGAAGGGGTTAGCAGGTCATACATCAAGACCAAAACTACTATCTTTTGGTAACAAAATGAAGAGACGACACATTTCTAGAAAAAATCTATCTGTACATGGTAGTGTTAGAAGGTCAAGGTCAATTCAGGTAGACCCAGAAAATATTCAAGGTAGGTTTTAAATATGTAGAAGTATTAAGGACAGTTGTATAAGTTTTCTATTTAGCTTTTGGTGTTTTTGGAAAGATTAGAACTTGTTCTAAATCTTTACTTAGGCACCAGCCTCCCTAACAACAGGACAGGTTAGCTACTGTTACTAAATGTATTCACACTGAAATATAGTTCCCTATGGTTCTGATATATGTGCACATAATACACATATAAACTGAAAAAACTGGGTATATTATTGGAGCAGTTCATTCAAGAATGTATGTCATTAAGGTGTGTTGATGTGCAGGCTTTTAAAAAACATTTTGATTAGGTAACTGGGTATTGATTCAACTAGTATGATTGACAACTGTCATTATCACTAAACAATCAGAGACAAGGTGAACCTTTAATTACAATGCCCCACCTCCTAAACTGCCAATCAAATTGACCACATTACCTATCAACCTCAGTCTTACATAATTATACAGACCACTCAATATAAATCTTAATACACAAGTATTTGACCTCATAATTGAATACACAAATGTGTATATTAGATGTTTGATATTTATAAGGATGATAGATTTATTTATTGCCAATTACTTTTGATCTACATTACATAAAGTGATTCTGTAAATTATATCTGAAAGATAAATGATTAATGGATTAACAAGATCTGAAAAAAATGAAATATGAATATAAATATGAATAAAAAAAAGGTATTCAAGTAAGGCCTATAATTTACTTGATAAATTTCCAATAATCATCTGTAATTAATCAACAATTAAATAAGTACACTTTTTTTTATCAGGAATTGGCTTGAAACAGTTTAAAAATTTTAAAACTTTTAATTATAACAAACCATTGTTTATTAGTTTATTTCCATCAATCATTATGTCTATTTTAGTCATTTGAATTTTTATTAGAAGTGAATACATATGTTTGCAATCAAGAAAGAATCCACATTTCAATAAGATAAGTTTTTTAATTGGTTACGTTGAAAAAGTACATTTTCAATGCCCTGTGTTGAAAAATACTTTAAAAATTGATCAAAAGGCACTCTAAAACTTTTAATCTTCAATGCCCTATAACCTCTGTTTCAACTTATAAAATGCCCCATAACAACATTTTTCAATTTTGTTTGTTGACACTTTACAGTTTTAAGCTGTTGGTCCAGATTTATGTCTTACAAGGATAGTTGGTAACATTTACTGGAAGAATTTTTTTGTTTTTTTGAAACATGTTCAGAACCGGCAACATAATTTCGATAAGATATAAACTGCAGTTTAAATAAAATTGTGCAAATTAAGAGACCCATATTATTTAATTTGAGCTCATTTTATCTTCATACTGGAAAAGCAAGTTTCCTTCTAAAGACCTGCTGTAAATGCAATTTTCAGCAATAGTGCTTTATAAATGTTCATTTTTCCCCACCATACCTTAATATGAAATAATTCAAACTACTCTTCTAATCTTTCCATGAGTGATTTCCATCACTTTGATTAGTTTACTCACTTTAGGTAAGATTTTGTTGGATGTTTCACATGCAAATGCATAAAATTTGACGAAATAAATTATAGCATATGACAAATAACAAATCAACATATCTCGGTTTAAACATAAAAAAATACTGAGTATACAAACATTAAAAGTAACACAGATCTATGAATTTACGTCAGAAATTTGTTTTCTTATTTCATTCAATTCTTTTTTCAACAGATACTGGCAACAAGTGAATATCATTTGTAAATGCTTCAAAATTGCAGCAAAAGGGATTTATATATTAAGTGAATATAATTACATTCATAAAAGTAAGAAGATGTTTAAAAATATATGATGACCAATCTGACAACTTTTCACCAGAAACCAAATAAAGTACAGAAGTTAAAAACTAAAGGTCACTGTACTTTAGTCTGCATGTATTATATGTTACAAATTAAAACAAAACCCACATTTTTATTGAATTGAAAACATGAACTGCAACAATATCTGCTAGACTATGGAAGAAGGTTTCAGTTCAATGTCTTATCTCATGACATTCAGACTTACAGTGTATATATCAGAATATGCATATAAAAATTACCACAAACACTAGAGATTGAGTCAGGTTCATTCCAAGTGTAAGCATCTCTTGGACATATCACACTTCATTTCTTACTGTCATGAGAAAAGAAATAGCCATAGAAAAAGTTGGGAACAGTTGTTGACATTTATTTATTAGACTAGTATAATAGTATTACTGTATTTCAAATAGACAGGAAAAAGTCGAGTAAGTTTTAAACGTAATTGTGTAGTTTGGAATGAATAAAAAATATCCCTTCTGTGTTTCATGCATTTTATATGTATTTATATGAACATATTGTTATATGAAATATTGTCAAAAGTCTGATTTTGATTTTCTGTGCTGGAACTTTTTAACATGCATCTTCAATTTCAACTAACAAAACGTTTTTTTTCAGAAATAGAAGATATATTTTCGAGTAGGTTTTTGTTCAAACTGTTGTAGTTCAGATTTTCTTGTTTATTTATTTTTTGTGTTTTGGTCCTCTGTTGTTTTTTAGGCTTTGAGCTTGTTTATGTCAATTGATAGTTACCTATTAAATTTTATTGTATATTTAATTGATACAAATTTTATCTAATGTTTTCAGTGTGTTAAAGAGGTTTTTTTTCGCCAAAGGTTTTTGGGTTTTCTTGGGTACAAGTTTTCAGATTTCAATTGTGAAACAGGACTTCACCTTGAATTTGTGAACACATTGTTGAATTTGCTAGTAAAATGGATAAAATATTGTCTTCCTGTTAATGTTTCAGTGCATTTATAAACATAAACTTAACTGAAATTTATTTTTCGTCATCTTTTAATTAAGCTTCCAGAGACTTCTAACAGAAATAAAAAAAATACATTGTATGCCTGGCAAATAACATACTTCTGTTGCCCTGCATTTTGGCTTATGTTGTTTATTTACAAAACATTTTTTCAGCAATGCTTTTTGTAATTTTGTTTTGATTTCAGCACAAGATGATCAAAATCAGATTGATGGTGTTTCAAACTACACAGATTTAGATTTTATGTTTAAGCTATAAGCATTATACAAGTACAGCATGGTGATTGTTAAAACTTGTAGCTTTCCATTCTGCTACTCTATAATCCAGATATTTAATTAAATTTGATTTTGAGTTTTATTATTTTATACTTTTTAATTTATTAGTTTTATCCATAATAATTCATTTTATGGATTTCACACTTTAAATGAACAATTTAGTGCCAGAAAGAAACAAATGCGTTTAAAAGTATTTGACATAAAAAATATATCTTATTAGAGCTAGCTTTCAAAGACCAGAAACTTAAAAAGTAATTTTGGTTAAGAGGCTTGCCAGAAAAAAAGAAAGAAAATTAATTGACTATTTTGCTTGTCATTTATGTTTTGCCGATAAATTATGTATAGTGCAATACTACATGTACTATATTTGATAATTTTTTGCTTTTTTAAGATTTAACGTTAATATGATTTATTATGGATTCATAATAATAAATTCATAAAATAGAATAGAAACATTCATACATACAAAGTAGAAAAAAATCAATATAGTTTTGCATGATATAAGAATATTTTATCTTAATGAGGGGATTTTTAATTTTTTTTGTCAGCTTTCAGACTTTATTCTGGGTCTTAAGCTTGCATATAATTCTTTATTTTTTGTTTATCTAATTTTTTTTTTTTTTTTACCAATTTACAAGTTTATTAGTAATATCAATATCCGTTTTAGATAAATCCTTTATCTAGGGCAGAAATAAATTCATAAAGTTACTAATATTTTTGGTGATTTTTAAAACAAAGAATTTCTAAAATATGATATGTAAATTTGATTATATCATGCAAAAGTTGTTACAACAGACCACAAATAAAACTTTAAAACAGATCTTGTGTTCTAAGTTATAATGGGAAATGCACAAAGAGTGCTTAGATATTACCTATTTTTTTCTTGAGCACTCCAAGACCATCTGCAAAGATTTCAGATGGGTTCAACTTCGACAGGTAATGAGTACTGTAAATTCAGAAATTATTGCAATGTTTTTATTATTGCGAAAAATGAGACAGAGTAATAATCGCAATAATTTAAAATCACATTTTGAGTGGTTTTTTTTATAAGATTAAACCAGATTATTCTCAATATCGCAAAAATCAAAAACGCATTTTTTGTCTAAAATGTCAAAATCGGAATATTAAAGCACGCAATAATTTCTGAATTTACAGTATCTTGTTTTACAACCTTTATTGTGCCTTAATTTCACTAGAATGATTCTTCACAGATTTAGTATATAGACTTTTTTACAGTGCTTCTTTTGAATCTTTTTTTAAATGTACTATACTGACAGAGCTTCCCTACCTTCCTTTACAATACTACAATACTATAGTTAACCTACTATGTCTGAACCATAATTTTTCACGAATTTCTAATCCCTGTAAACTTAAAACTTAAATAACATTCTGTTCTGAGTAGATTTAGGCTATAGTCAACATTCTACTTAATTTGGTTAAGATTTCTGAGTGTTAAGGGCTATTTTAAGATGTTATTAGAAAACTTAGTAAATTATAGAATTCTTATGACAAAAAGCTGTATGAAATGGTTTATGCTTTGATTACCAGCTTACCATTTAAAAAGAAAACAAAAATGATTTTAGGTTTCCTATCCTGCTTTAGGTGCTTTCAGTGAATCAAAGATACCTCAGAGTTTAATGCTATAGTCATTGGATATCTTATTAAAATGAAATAAACAATATTTTTGATTTTTAATTTTATAATGTGTCATTATAAGTCTTAAGCTGTCAGCTTTTCTACAAAAATATTTCTATTAAAAAAAAAAATCAGAATCCTATTTTGAATATATAGTTGTCTCCCCTGAAATCAACTTGCCTTTAATTGGATGTTACCGTTTCAAAAAAGGATTCATAACTTGAATGCTATCAGAAATAGGACTAAAACTACTTGATGTCAACTTGTTTCTGCTTGATTATGATTTTTATTTTTAGAAAAAAAGGGAAAAAATTATATTTTAATTTATTGTTGATGCACACACCTGCAGGTATTTTTAGTATACCTGTAATTGAATGATGCTAATGTACATTTTGACAGGTTGCATGAATTTGGGTTGTTCCAACAGAATGATTTAAAATTGATAGAAGATGAATGGATCATAATTAAATGTTCACTGGAAATCTTGAACTGTATCATCACCATGTAATATTAGACATACTTTGTAATGGAACAAGATTTTTCAGCAAACATTCTTTGGTTTGATTGTTTTGAAACAAACCCTACTGCTAAGGGGCAGGCTAATAATAAAAAAAAAACCACAGAGGTAGATAGTATAATCTATGGATTTTGTAAATCTTTAAATAAAGAAATCAATTCTTTTGTTTTTCTATTGTTGGTTTTCTTCATATAAGTCTTATAAGAAGATTAAAATTCAGTACAACTCATTTTTTCAACTATAGAATGTACAACTGAATTTTAATGTGCGTATTGTTATGCATTTACTTTTCTACATTGGTTAGAGGTATAGGGGGAGGGTTGAGATCTCACAAACATGTTTAACCCCGCCGCATTTTTGCGCCTGTCCCAAGTCAGGAGCCTCTGGCCTTTGTTAGTCTTGTATTATTTTAATTTTAGTTTCTTGTGTACAATTTGGAAATTAGTATGGCGTTCATTATCACTGGACTAGTATATATTTGTTTAGGGGCCAGCTGAAGGACGCCTCCGGGTGCGGGAATTTCTCGCTACATTGAAGACCTGTTGGTGACCTTCTGCTGTTGTTTTTTATTTGGTCGGGTTGTCTCTTTGACACATTCCCCATTTCCATTCTCAATTTTACAGCTTAAAAAACTTAACTACCAATTTTAATCAAAGGCATAGTTTTGACCATTGGTGTTACATGGTTAAAAAAATCCCTTTGGAAGAAATTTAAAACCAAATTGAGACTTGGAAAATGTCTGGTAGATTTGGTGAGCTTTTGAATACCAAATCATGCAAATGATAAAATGATGTGTAAAACTTTGATCAAAACCTAACTTGTTCATGTTGGTTAAACACCAACAATCAACCGATCACATTGTAGTAAGTTAAGGGTTAAAGGTTGTATTTACTTCTTTATATGTTGATAGCTGTAAGCTCTTTTTATTGAATGAAGAATCATGATTAAATGTTAAGGCACAGTATTGAATTTATTTTTTTACCTAGCATGTTTTAACATGTATTATAGTGATATATTTTCTAACATTTCACATGATATTCATTCATCTTTAACAGCTCATTCATAACTATTACAAGCAGTATATCGTGTGTTTTACTGTCACTAGTCATTGTTTTCCCAATAGTTAATGGTATGTGTGATGTGGTGTGATTTGTTTATTTTTGAATCCACCCTGCTATTGTTTTATCAGACAACTTTTAAAAATAAAAGAATAAGTTTTAAGTTTCTAGGGAATACATCATCTGAATTTGAAAAATTACTCCCCAAATATAGGGCAAATATAAATTGGTTACTTGTAGAATAAGACATGTCAGTGTTAGACCTTTTTATCATTATTTTAAAAGTCCATATAGAGTTTTATTTCAGTCTTTTCTTAGGTGTAGCTATGTAATCGAATATTCAGAACTAAGCATGCTATATATAGGTAAACCGGTATACTTAATTAGAAATACTTTTAGCATATATTCAAGACTTTGATTGTGTTTTTATTGGTTTTTATATATATTTGAATCTACTACACAAGATTGCAATAACTGATTATGTCTAGCTTTAAAAAATAAAATTTGTCTTAAACGTTTTTGTATTCTATAGATTATTATTCAAAATGTATGACGGAAAGATGAATATAGATGTTGAGTAAACTATCTGAAAGTGACAAAAAGAATATGTCAATGAACATATGTTGGTTGGCTTCTTAATTGATCCTGCTACAAAGTTTTGGTCAAATATGATATTGTTTTGAAATGTTTAAATGCATATGAATGTAATTTTTAAATTAATGGTTTTAAAGATTGATTTATAATGGTTTTGGGATATAGATTTGAAATAAACAAGGAGACTACCAGTATGACATCAAATTTAACTTATTCAAAACTGAGTTTTTGGATACATTATGGTAATTAATGTTCTCATTCAAATAATGGCTTGATCCTTTTACAAATAGTTTTTGGTCATTAAGTTAAAGAAGTATTAGTGAAAAAAGGGTGTTGAATAACACTATTGAAAAAATATATTGAATCATGGGAAGGGCAATAGGTCTAAACTTTACAACCAAAAGTTAGGTCAAAATTTAGTAATGTCATCTTGCAGTCTCTTTGTGTCTTAGTGTTATACACTGAGCATGTTTGAATTAACTGTTATGTTAACTATTGTGTGGTTTTACTAATAGATGGAAGCACAAGCCCTGGTGATCCCTCCTCGCCACAAGATGGTATGTTTTGTGTGTTATTGTTTAGTAAGCTCACCTTGTCTGTAAGAGCACTTGAGTTTTGTTTTGAGTTTGTTCTCATTGCGAATCACATATAATATAATCATAAAATCATCATCTAATTAACAAAAAACTATACAAAATCACTGCTGATATTAAAATAGACTTGTAATTTGTTTATTATATGAAGAAAAGAAAAACATCACAAATACTTTCAGCTACAAATGTACCACAAAATGTATCTGATGATTACAAATATATATGAGCTGCGTTGGATAGAAATTGACCTAATATCATGAATATCAATACATGTGTGAACCTATTTCAGGTTGTAATATTTTCTACAGATAGTCTGTAATTGTTAAAAAGAAAAAAGAATTGTAATAAGAACCCTACAAAACAGACCAAATAGCATCTGTATTTATATTGGAATGTTCTAAAATCAATCAAAGTCTGATGCATATGTCTTCACGCTGAGTGGCAGCCCAGACACCCCAGGCTTGTACAATTGCTCTCGGGCCTGTGAAAATCATATCTACAGGCCATCTGAATTTAACTAAAATATTTCAAAAATTCAGCTCTGGGCGTGTAGATTTAACAGTTCATCGTGAAGACTGAATTTATACATGTTTAAAAAACACAGTCAAACCAGAAATTTATACATGTTTAAAAAACACAGTCAAACCAGAAAGAAGTTCTTAATTACAAATTAAAATATTTTCATAAAAAACTGTGATTAAATATATCCAAATATACAATTATATATTTGCACTGCTGTAAATTTAATTTTTACATTTTTATTGTAGAACGTGAAGACCACTTGTTACATCATTTAAAGGGAGGACTACATCCTATGCCACAGGAATGTGATAGAGCACCTAGTCCTGTAGGTTCTCCTATCTTAACACGTCATAAGTTTGGCTTTACTCACGAAGAGAGTGTAGACCAACAGGAGCTCATAGAACAACTGAATCATACTGAAGTCTTACATGAACAGGCGGATATTATACATTATCTAGTTATGAAGAAGTGAGTATAGTCATATTACATGAACAGGCGGATATTATACATTATCTAGTTATGAAGAAGTGAGTATAGTCATGTTACATGAACAGGCGGATATTATACATTATCTAGTTATGAAGAAGTGAGTATAGTCATGTTACATGAACAGGCGGATATTATACATTATCTTATTATGAAAAAGTAATTATAGGCATGTTACATGAACAAACTGATGTTATATATTATCTTCATATGTTTATTGAATGATATTTTGTGGATCAAATTGTGAATTGTTTTTTTAAATTTTCATGGATAAAAATACAGACCATGTTAAGTTTTGATTTCATAAAATATCCGTTATAACTGCCTCTGACTAAAGCAGCATGATATTGTGATTCTTGTGAATGTTTGTCAATCAATCTGTCTGTCCCAACCGAGTCAATGAAACTTTTAACAAATTTTAATGTCTAATGGGATTGTTAACCTATTGGTACTATTTAAATTTTATTTCATGAAAGTGATTAGTAGTTCTTCGAATTGTGACAGAATTGTTAAAATGGTTTCCACTACTTTTATTTACAGTGGCCCTAATTGGAAAACAGAAGTTGGTGGTAAAGACTGTACACTTAAAGAATTACTCGTAGAATTGTATGAGAAGGTAAGTCAGATTCACAGTTTTTTATGCCCCATTAATGGGCATTATGTTTTCTGGTCTGTGCATCTGTTCGTTCGTTCGTTCGTTTGACTGTCCCGCTTCAGGTTAAACTTTTTGGTTAAAGTTTTTGGTCGAGGTAGTTTTTGATGAAGTTGAAGTCCAATCAACTTGAAAATTAGTACACACGTTCCTTATGATATGATTTTTCTAATTTTAATGCCAAATTAGAGTTTTTACCCCAATTTTACGGTCCACTGAACACAGAAAATGAAAGTGCGGATGTGACATCCGTGTACTTTTGGACATATTCTTGTTATGCATTTATTAATGTGATTTTTATGCCCCCCCCGCATAACTTGAGGGGGCATTAAGTTTTAACTATGTCTGTCTGTAGGGCTGTCCATAAGTCCCAAAATTGGTTTCCAATCTCTAACTAATAGTTTTTCTCAAATGATTTGAATCTGATAAACAATGAAAACAAAAATGACTGATACTTAAACTATCAACAAACAAAAAATTCAGATAATTCTGCATGTTTCAACACCTGAAAAAAATGTTTTATGAAATATATAGGTAAAAAAATAAGCATTTGCATTCTTCATAAGGCCAGAATTTTTTAATTTGTTGGTTTACGGATCCACCGACTCGATTTTGCCGATTTTCAGAATAAAAATAAAAGTGACTTTTCATGCTTTTTTAATCCCGCCGACCCTTACAAATGCATTATCCCTGAAAAATAATTAAAATATTTTTTTTTATGAAATGAAATGCATTAATCACTATAAAAATTGACTTTCTGTTGTGAAAAAATAAAACTTTCAGTTTACGTTTCTAAAAATAGACAAATCTTCTTCTTCTTCTTTGTATAAGCTTCCTATAGACAGGAACACCTCTTATAATATTAGAGTATATATGAGGGTAATTTTGTGGATAATTTTTTTTTTTTTTTTTTTTTTAGAACTTTGTTCAGCACACTATGTGTATGGTTGTTAATATATGTACATTATTTTTTGTTTTGTTGTTGTTGTTACTTTTAAAGTTATATATACAGATACACAAATGAATTATAACTGACCTTGAAATGTCGTTTGCACAAATAATTTTGCGAAACGAAACCTGTGTTTAAAACCAATTACACAATAAGCCGTAAGATGCATCATCTCATAGAAATAGAATGTGGACATGTGGAAGACGTCAAGTTACAGTACTGAATATTAACAAATCATTTGGAATTTTATTGTTTCATAGATAATAAAAAAAATATCGTCATTTGGATAAAAAACGGGAATGCATGACAACAGATTAACCCGACATTCTCGTTTTTCCAGTGGACAAGTCTATTACGATTTTGACACGTGTGTTGAAACTTATTTTTGTATGTTTTCACATTTTTTTCTTTGTCAGTTTTCGTGCTTGAAGATCATTATTCACCAAGTTTTCTGGATATGATTAAGAGCTATGCGAATCTGTTTTTCTTAGTTGTGAAATTACGATTTAATTTGGTCTTTGTCCATGCACCCCCCCCCCCCCCCTTTTTACGGGAAATAATTAGACAATGTCATGCGATGTTTATGACAGCTGAGCAATAATATTTCATCGAACTACAGTATAAGAAATAATGACAAAATAACATAACAAACATATTGTTAGAAAGGTGAAATATATATTTATTTTGCATATTTTTCTGTCTTGACCAATATTATTTTTTCTTTTTTTTCCCCGACCGACCGACCCGACTTTTTCATGTGGAAAATCCGTAAACCAACAAATTAAATAACCATGGCCTAAGGCCAAGGGTGAAGTTTTATAAATAATTGTGCAGTAAACATATTTGTAAAGTCATTGAGTATCTTTTTTCTTTATACTCTATTGATTTATTTCTAGGCAGGACACTGGAAACAATGGTGGTTAGTAAGACACACAGCTGGAATGTTAAAGAAACGAGTGGAAGAACTGGCTTTAGTAAGTATATTTTGATAGTCAATTGCCTCCCACAAGGTGCATTGCAGGGCACATTAAATCCTGGACATAATTCTGTCTATCCTGCCAGTTTTGTTAGCACTCTCACATGTGCAATTCGATTTTTTTTTAAATTAATGTTAAATGTGTATATCACCAATTTCTTTGACTAGTTTAAAATTCAGGTTACTTCATAAAAGCTCTGGTTTACACGTTCAGTAATTTTTGTAGGAAATTAAAAAAAAATAAAAAATTGTTGGTTTTTTTTCTTCAGAAAATTAAAGACTCATTACAATCTGACAAATACAATAAAACTTTATTAACACATTCATAGATTATTATCAGGAGTTTTTCCATGATGTTTCATTCATAGACTGAATTCATAATTTTAATATGGTGTTTCTTTGATGTTATTTGTAGTCCTTTTGATATCACTGTAAGCTGATGTTTTTATATTCTATTTACCTTCACTCATCCATACAAAATTTCAAGGAAATACATTGCTAGAGTGTGACCTGCATATACATGTATATAATTTCTTTTCCAGTCTGCTACAGATTTGTTAGTTAGACAGAAACAGTTGTCTGTTGGTTTACCATCAGTTAATGAGAAAGTCATCACAGCGTAAGTGACCTGCTGTACATTGTTTCAGAGTTTATAATACTTATAGTACTTATGGTACTATGGGGGCCTTTGTTGCTCCTGACTTTGACCTGGAGATCAATCTGCTGATATCTTGTCTGTTCAAGCCGAGCAACCCAATGGTTCTCTCTGAGTACCTCAGCTTCCTCCACCATAATAACAGATTCTGCCCAGTGTCTTAATAATCCCTGGTGTTGGGTAGGGGATGGTCCTTGTAAATATTGAACATTATAAATACTTTAATGACACATCTCCATTAATCCTGATAGAGAGTGTACACAGATTCCACTGTACCCTCACAACTCCCAAAAAAGGGGTGTGCTTTGTAAACGGAGGGATCTATGTTCATACATGGATATGATATTGAACTGTTCCATTTTAACATATTACGTTTCCATTGAAGGCACTATCAATTTACATTATGTAGGTAACTGCCTGTTAAGAGGCAAATTTATAAATTTAGAAACCCAATTACATTGTTTGCTGTACTTAAAATATATTTAATTAAATTTTTTCCAGTTAATATGAATATAGATATATATTGTTTTTATACGACCGCAAAATTTGAAAAAAATTTCGTCGTATATTGCTATTACGTTGGCGTCGTCGTCGTCGTCGTCGTCCGAATACTTTTAGTTTTCGCACTCTAACTTTAGTAAAAGTGAATGGAAATCTATGAAATTTTAACCCAAGGTTTATGACCACAAAAGGAAAATTGGTATTGATTTTGGGAGTTTTGGTCCCAACATTTTAGGAATTAGGGGCCAAAAAGGGCCCAAATAAGCATTTTCTTGGTTTTCGCTCTATAACTTTAGTTTAAGTTAATAGAAATCTATGAAATTTTGACACAAGGTTTATGACCACAAAAGAACGGTTGGGATTGATTTTGGGAGGTTTGGTTTCAACAGTTTAGGAATTAGGGGCCAAAAAAGGGCCCAAATAAGCATTATTCTTGGTTTTCGCACAATAACTTTAGTTTAAGTAAATAGAAATCAATGAAATTTAAACACAATGTTAATGACTACAAAAGGAAGGTTGGTATTGATTTTGGGAGTTTAGGTCCCAACCAAGGGTCCGGAAACGGTCATATATGCCAGTCTTGACCTAAACTGGAAGTATTTTGTCCTAAATGAGTAATTGGGATTTAGGACAAATTTTTTTTTTTTTACAGAAACAATTTCGGTCATTTAATGTCATTTCGTTGAGATCGAGTTTCTAACATTGTCTAAATCGTCATTTTGAACTTATTTTTTGTTTGTTATCCTTTTCCTGTTATAAAACTGCCACTCCAGTAAAGTGTTATAATCCTGAGGACCCTCCTAATAACTATAGTAATGCCTCGGGGAAAGATTGGCTAATGATCGCTAATCTCTTTACCTGTGTTTTTAATTAAATGTTCTATTGATCACAAGCTCAGAACTAATATTTTAAAGAAATTAAAAGTTCATAACAACTGTCTGCATTATTTAATTACTTTTCTCAGCTTCGACGATTGTCAATTCTGATTTAAATTAAATTAAAATAAAATTAATTTACGTAAACAAAATATTGTTTCACTACAAACACACATGCTATGTTTACTAATACGCATGCTTGAATTGCTCTTCCGAAAATTAGACACTAAATCGTAAATTCAAAATGATTTCATGCTAAATTAAACAAGTTCAACTATTATAATTAATATTCAAACACTATTAAAGGTAAAACAGTTAAAAAGCCGACGATTTCCTGTGAATTTGATAAACAAAACTAATCCCGAAAATAAGTCCGGAATTGGTCGTTTTACTATTGTCGTAAAACATCCGGTTATAATTTGTCTTCAAAATGAAAAGAAACGTAAGCGAAGTTTGAGAAATTTATCGTTTTGAGTCATTAAAATCATTTCATTTTTAAACTGTTGCCTTCCTGTTATTGCTCAAGATCGATTTTAAGGAAAATGGTAGGGAAATTTCTGAAGTAAATGCGATGCAACAGTTAAACAAGTTCGTTGATGCTACTGTATGAGCATACACGCAAGCTTTGTTTGAAAAAGGGCACCAACTTTTAAGTTATCCGAAAATGACCGAAATTAGGTGAAAAAATTTCCGGATCCTTGGTCCCAACAGTTTAGGAATTAGGGGCCAAAAAGGGACCCAAATAAGCATTTTTCTTGGTTTTCGCACCATAACGTTAGTATAAGTAAATAGAAATCTATGAAATTTAAACACAAGGTTTATGACCATAAAAGGAAGGTTGGTATTGATTTTGGGAGTTTTGGTCCCAACAGAATAAGGGGCCCAAAGGGTCCAAAATTAAACTTTGTTTGATTTCATCAAAATTGAATAATTGGGGTTCTTTGATATGCCGAATCTAACTGTCATGACTGTGTATGTAGATTCTTAACTTTTGGTCCCGTTTTCAAATTGGTCTACATTAAGGTCCAAAGGGTCCAAAATTAAACTTAGTTTGATTTTGACAAAAAATGAATCAGTTAGGTTCTTTGATATGCTGAATCTAAAAATGTACTTAGATTCTTGATTATTGGCCCAGTTTTCAAGTTGGTCCAAATTGGGGTCCAAAATTAAACTTTGTTTGATTTCATCAAAAATTGAATAAATGGGGTTCTTTCATATACCAAATCTAACTGTGTATGTAGATTCTTCATTTTTGGTCTTGTTTTCAAATTGGTCTACACTAAAGTCCAAAGGGTCCAAAATTAAACTTAGTCTGATTTTAACAAAAATTGAAATCTTGGGGTTCTTTGATATGCTGAATCCAAAAATGTACTTAGATTTTTTATTATGGGCCCAGTTTTCAAGTTGGTCCAAATCAGGATCTAAAATTATTATATTAAGTATTGTGCAATAGCAAGTCTTTTCAATTGCACAGTATTGCGCAATGGCAAGAAATATCTAATTGCACAATATTGTGAAATAGCAAATTTTTTTTTAATTAGAGTTATCTTTCTTTGTCCAGATAAGTAAGCAAGAAATATCTAATTGCAAAATATTGTGCAATAGCAAGATTTTTTTTTTAATTGGAGTTATCTTTCTTTGTCCAGAATCAACTTAAATCTTTGTTATATACAATATACAATGTATATTCACTTTTTACTACCAACTGATAAATTAAAATAATCTTTACCATTCAGTGATAACAAGCAGTTTTTTTACATCTTAATATTTTATGATGTATTTAAATGAGTAGTTATTGTTGCAAACTCCATTAGAAATTTTAATTGAGATTAGTTTTGGAATAAGGGAAAGGGGGATGTGATTAAAAAAAATGGGTTCAATTTTTCTCATTTGAAATTTCATAAACAAAAAAGAAAATTTCTTCAAACATTTTTTTGAGAGGATTAATATTCAACAGCATAGTGAATTGCTCTAAGAGAAAACAAAATTTTAAGTTCATTAGAACACATTCATTCTGTGTCAGAAACCTATGCTGTGTCAACTATTTAATCACAATCCAAATTTAGAGCTGAATCCAGCTTGAATGTTGTGTCCATACTTGCCCCAACCGTTCAGGGTTCAACCTCTGCAGTCGTATAAAGCTACGCCCTGCGGAGCATCTGGTTACCTTTAGAATCAGTGCTTTCATATATAAGTTGGAGGTATGTCAACGATATATGTTGAAGTTGTTACTTTTATTACCAAATTTAAATGCTTTTCATAAATGTTTTCTTTTTATTAATATTATCATTTTAAGAAGAAATAATATTGCTTTTACCAGTGAAAATATACTTTCAGACCCCTGCCACCAGACGAGTTAGCAGCTATTATATTTGAGGTTTATGGAGAAGATTTAAGTACAGCTTCATTAACTCAGGTTAGAGGATGTCTAGATAGATGCCTATTGAAAATGCTTCAGAAATCTATTTCATACCTGTCAACCTGTGACGATGAAAATGCAGGTCATGACCTGCATTGAAGAATCAAATAACGCGTACGAACTTTTTCGAGCTGAATTTCAGTATTTATGGTACATTTTCTTATAATGTATATCAAAGATACCAAAACATCAATGCATGTTCACTTTGTTAAGTCATTTTAAATCTTATTAAATATTATTTCATTGCACTTTTAAAGATTTTATAAATTTGTGTAACTCAGTCTTATGTGCTTTACTTTTTGAGAGAAAGAAAATATTACAATCATCAAACACTAGAATTAAATGTAATTCTTATATGTTTGAGACTATTGACTATGTAGCCTTTATCCATAATAAATTAAATTTAACAAGGAAATTAGACTATGATAAAATATAGTAATATAGTTAAAGGAAGTATAAATGTAAAAAATAATTTTCAACTTTTAAAAAATAAATTGTATACCGGGGTAAAGGTATAAAAATAATGAAAAGTTATTTTTCAATATGTATTTGAATTTTATATTTTTATGATTTAATCTTTTTCACCCATAAAACGTAAATATAAGGAATAATTTTGAATGGTGACAAATAAGGGGAAGTAACTCTAGTTCAGTTTGTAAACAAATGATGCAATTTATTTACGACCTAAAGCTAAGGTAATTGGTGTTAATTAACAGTGTGTTTGACACCAAAGCTGTCAAGTGAAGCCATGCACTTAATGGGTCACTTAATTTGACAATTTACATAGCTAGATGAACTTCCTGTTCATGGAAGAATTACGAATTTGCCGGTATTTCAAAGGAATTTTACTTATAAATCAATCTCAAGGCTAAGAAATACGGGTGAAATCGGGTCATTTTTGGAATTCCCGGGTTATTTCAATGACCCGGCGGGTGTTGTTCCGGGTGATCCCTCGGATTTGTGAAAATCTCGGGTCACACCCGCAGAATACGGGTCAGTTGACAGGTATGCTATTTTGAAAGTTTTTGGTATAATTGAAAATGAATGATCAGATGATGTTTTTCATAAAAGTTTTACTGCAAACCAACTGATTTTCATGTGCAATTTACGGACAGAGCTAAAAAAAAAAAAAGAAAAAAAAAGAATATAAATGCTTTTGTTTTAATAATCATGGATCTTCTCATAAATGAAAACAGTATTGTTTGAAAATTTCAATGATAAATTGTTGCATAATTGGTTGAAAGAGACTTAAAAGAGTGACGAAAGATACCAGAGGGACAGTCAAACTCATAAATCAAAAATAAACTGACAACGCCATGGCTAAAAATGAAAAGGACAAATGGACAAAACAATAATACACATGACACAACATAGAAAACTAAAGAATAAGCAACACAAACCCTACCAAAAACTAGGGGTGATCTCAGGTGCTCCAGAAGGGGTAGGCAGATCCTGCTCTACATGTGGCACCCGTCGTGTTAACCTGAGTACAGTATTTTACCACTGTTTTAGAATAGACCACAAACTAGAATCTTGCTTTGCTATGCAACAAAAGTCTACTATAAGATGAAATGTTTGAATGTTGTTTTGTATGCCAAAATGATTGCCAAGCAAGAAAATCAAAATGAACTAGTAGCAATTTTAGCTTGAAGCTATGAAACAAGTCTAGAATTTACAGCTTTTATTAGTTTGGTAGGCTTACATTACTGTAGGTTACTTTAAATTATTTGAAATTTATTTTATAAATTAAATATACTCAATATAAGTGTATAAATGAATATCTTTCAGGAGTTGCTGATATATCTAGCTATGTTTATAAGAACAGAACCTAAGTTATTTAAAGAAATGTTGAGGTTGAGGGTTGGTCTTATAATTCAAGTGATGGCTTCAGAGTTGGCAAGAACTCTCAAATGTTCAGGTTTGTATTGTTTCTTTTATACATGTTTATATACTGGATTCAATTATTTTCGTGGGTACCAATTTTCGTAGATTGAATAAAACTTTCAATTTAGTGGATATTTGATTTTGTGGTTTTTCAAAAGTCTGCATAAACAACTATACACAATTTGTAATTCATTGGACATTTGAATTCGTGGTTTTAGTGTTACCACGAAATCCACGAAAATTGGTATCCAACGAATAATAATGAATCCACATTATATGAGGTCAGTGAACAAAGAACCTTGCCAGTGTGTAGGTACTCTCATATTTACGACTGAAAACATCCCAATAATTTATTTATAAAATAAAATTTTCAATTTACATATAATTTTAACAATTTTTTAAAGAAAATGCAACCACTCAAAATTAATTATTTTTAATGCCTTCATCCTTCCCACAATGACCAATTTCAGAACATAAATATTCTTCAGAAACATTACTTCTTCATTCTTGGAGGCTTCTCTGACTTTAAAGTGTTTCAGATTATTTGTATGCCCCATTTATTATGCCCCATTTATGTTTTCTGGTCTGTGCGTCGTACTGTTCGTCCGTCCTTCCGTTCGTCCGTCCTTCCGTTCGTCCGTCCTTCCGTTCGTTTGTCCGTCTGTCTTGCTTCAGGTTAAAGTTTTTGGTTGAGGTAGTTTTTGGTTGAGGTAGTTTTTGATGAGGTTGAAGTCAAATCAACTTGAAGATTAGTACACATGTTCCCTATGATATGATCTTTCTAATTTTAATGCCAAATTAGAGTTTTTACCCCATTTTCACGGTCCACTGAACATAGAAAATGATAGTGCGGATGGGCCATCCATGTACTAGGGACACAACTATTGGGTTATATGTAATAAATTTTAAAAATGAATAGTATATATACCATATTTAAAGATATATCGGCAGAAGAATTACCAGAATTTTTGGGAGACCCAGGTAAAAATGTAATTGTAGATTCTTTTGAAAAAAGTTATGGGAAAGTTGTCTTGCACATGCATAATTCCACAAATATATGAATATGCTCACTTTACTGGTATGTGTCTACAAACTTAAACAAAACTTTAGATGAGATCAAACACAATTTAATAGATAGACTGTTGTTATCAAACACATTTTGACACTCACGACAGTGGTAATATGATGCAAAGTCTTGGTATTATTTAAATAGAAAGATAGAATCACACATGGTGGAGGTGGGTTGGTTGCTCATTTTTTAGAAAAATTATATTTGAGATAAAAGCTGAATTTGGAATATTAAAGTGACATTTAAACATTATGGTGTTTAAAATTTTTTTATGGCCAGACCATATTCTATAATACTGATCCTGAATTAACAAGATATTTTTTTATATGCTTAGATAAAAACTACTTGAAATGATTTTCTGTAAAACTTTCATATTTTTTATGCCCCACCTAGGGGCATTATGTTTTTTTGGTATGTGCATCCGTTCATTCATCCGTTTATCCGTCTGTACCGCTTCATGTAAAAGTTTATGGTTAAAGTAGTTTTTGATGAAGTTGAAGTCCAATCAATGTGAAACTTGGAACACATGTTCCCTATGATATGAAATTTCTAATTTTACAGTCCACTGAACATAGAAAATGATGGTACGGGTGGTGCATCCCTATAATTTTTACACATTCTTGTTCATATATTGTATTTTAATGCTTTTGGGTATAGTTATTGATGTTCAGTCTAATAGTAAATGGATTTATCTATTGATGTTTCACATCATGCAACATGTTTAATCCACCATATCTACATGATAAAATGTCTGTACCTAGTCAGGAAAATAAAAGTTGATATCCTTCATTTGATGTGTTTGAGCTTTTGATTTTGCCATATGATTACAGACTTTCAGTTTTGAATTTTCTTCAGTGTTAGGTATCTTTGTTATTTTACTTTTAATGTACCTTGTAGGAGATGAAGCATCAGACCATCTACTTAATTTGAGTCCATTTGAGATGAAAACATTACTCCATCATATACTAAGTGGAAAAGAGTTTGTAATCAAAGCAGGTAAGATTTAATGTTTTAATATCTCTTTAATAATCACTTGTCGTAAAGATGATGGTATAAGTACAGATCTACTTATCATTTAAACCACATGAAAATGATTATTTATTCAACTTTTCATACAAACATTGTAAAAATCGACATTTCTTATGCATCTTCTTTTTTGTTGAGCCTTTGACTTTAGTCGAAAAAAACAGACATAGCCATTCTACATTCTGTTGTCCGTGTCTGTGTCCACAAATATTCACTCTGTGGTTAAAGTTTTTGAAATTTT
>CM034361.1:33544955-33649508 GCA_019925275.1 Mytilus edulis | reverse complement strand
TGATCGAGTATAATGTTTGGGGGTTTACACGATACATAGCAAGTACGGAGAGACACGATGACAAATAATAACATCAGCTTGTATTGAATAATTAAATAAAATACATATCTTCATACAATGTAGAAATAAAATAATCAAGTATTCTTACAAATCCAAGACTTATACAGAGAGGAAGTAATACAATGCTTTTAAATATTTACCTTTAGTAGGATGGAATCCACCAAATTCAACAGCGTAATAGCCGCAAAATAATATCCATGCGCCATTCATGCCATTTATCAAATTTTAATGCCTCCATTACAAACATTTTCGGCGATGAAATTATGCTTACAATAGTTCACTTACATCTTCCTCAAAAGCACAGACGATAAAAAGCTATGCTTAACTTTTTAATAAGCACTTTTTCAAATGGGGAACATCAATTGTTTTGGGAAAATCGACGATCATTTAAGGTAATCTTACTTATATTTATTGTTTTTTATAACAAAAAGTGTGAAAAAAATGTCTAATTAGTAATAAAGAAACTACCAGACCTGCCAGATCAGAGCAATGGCACTTTTTCAAAAAATCCCAAGGGGAACCCAAACCCAGGGTGCTCGCATAAGGCAGCTTAACTGCCTAAAAATAATGCATGAACCGTTGAAGAAGAAGTTATTTCATCAAATAGATTGGATTTTCCCTTTCGACACGAATAGGTCGAGTTGACATTCCTGTCATCGGAGATAGTATTGAGATAAATGGGATAAAACGGACCGTCAAAAAGATCTGGAGAAGCACATCAGTAGAACCTTAACATAAATAAGTAATACTTACCAAAATTTCTCTAATTGATAACCTATAGAACTGAAATTTCACAAAAATACCGGTAAATAATTTTGTTGATTTGTGAGGATGCTGGTTAAATTGGCGCTAAATAAATATTCTTACTCCTATTGCTTCATGTAAAAAAAATGTATAGAATTGAATTCGACTACAGTTCAGCATAAAAAAACGTGAATATGCAAAAGCCAGGTAATATGTTCATGATAAAGTGTGTATAAATTTTCGTAAACGAAGTTACCCGTATACTTCACCAAGAATTACATTTGAGCGCAAAGTTCTGTATGTGTGATTTGGTTGGTTTATGTAACATTTATTTAGACTGGGATCCTGGCTAATCTTGACCTTACGACGCGCAGCTAGATTGGGCCGGATCCCAGGCTAATGTAACATCGTAGAACTAACGGAATTTTTTGCGTTGCTATTAGATCATCATGATCATTGAGGCCATCTATTTTTATTGCGGGTTCCACATATTTAAATCGGAATTATAGAAAAAATGGAATGTTGTGACAGAATCAAAACAGAAATGATGAACACTGCAACATTTCCAGCAAAATATAAATAGGATGGAGGATCTGTGTATTCACATTATTTGTAAAACTCTCCTTATTCATGTGAAGCGTGTGCTTTACATCGAGGCTTATTCTTTACATCGAGGCTTATTATGCTAATCATCGACGCCACAGTACTTCAACCAATCAGACAATGTTTATTTGGGGCATTCGATCGATTTTAACTAAGATTTTGGAATATTTCAATCGAAATTATAGAAAAATGGAATGTTGTTAGTACATATAAAATAGAAAATGATGAATACTTTTAGCTAAAGATAATTTGGATGGGGGTTCTGTGTATTCACATTATTTGCACAACTCTCCTTACTGATGCCATATTTTGGAATTTCCGTGACCTAAATGGTTCGCGAAAATTAATATTTTTATATATAGTATAGTAATAAAACTCCTGAAAAAGTAGTATGATGGGGGTGAATTTCACCGGATGTTCGTTCGTTGGCAATCCAAACTTTATCCTCTTCGGTCTTGATTAGCTGCATTTGTGTAGCCAGAATTTATGGCAGTAGCATGTGACCACCGACGGATTGCACCATTAACAATCAAACTTATTTGTGTGCTGTAACCGTGGTCTACCATGATATTCCACATGAATAAATACAGTCCAGATTTTGGACAGGTGAATATACCTGTACCACCGTTAAAAGCATTTCCTTCGTTTGTGGTGACTTTCTCGAAAGGAATAACTGCACCAATGGCAACGTTGCTAACAAAGTGATTGATGTATGCTGAAAAGGCCACTGGAGTTGCGGAGTTGACGGAAAAAGGGAATATAAAAGAAATAAAATCTTAAAATTAAAATAATATGCATAGTATTACACTTACAGACTAAGAATAATAGGCCTCCTTCTTACTACAATATTAATGAAAATGCTGATAAAATTAAATGTGTCAAAGAAGACAACCACTCGACCACACAGTCTCGCATCTGAAGGCAGACTGCAACTTTTACTTATACACTAATGTATAAGGTTCAGCAAAATAGACACAACACTTAACTTCGAAACATACAAATGTATAAATGGACCAACATTTAAAAAAAACCCACACAACTTAAAACTACTACTGTCTACAATACTATAATTAATTATATACTTTAAAATTAGAAACATATATAAATTTAAGGGTATTTGCAACTGTGTTGATATCGATATCATTTACATTTGGACAACCACAGTCTGTACGTCAACGATATGATCGGTTACCATCAAACCCTTACACTGTAGTACGTCATGTCCTATGTAAAAAAAACAACATCTATTTGTGTGATTTATTAGAGTATAACTATATGAATTATCGCTTTTTATCTTTCACACATCGTATCAACCACCAACCAAGATACTCCCTCTTTTATGATAGTAAAGGCACTGTGGTGAATCGGGTTGTTACAGGTGGAATATTGAAAATGCCGTATACGTACATGAATACGTTTCTCTATGAACTGATGTTTTAAGCGTTTATAACAGGGGTTGTCGTCGTAACAATTTGGAGAACAATAGTCGCTTGCTTTTAGATAAAGTTTGAATTGTTACGAAATAAACAAAGAGAAAAATACCGCTGTCACACGTTGATTACTTTCGAATTAAAGTTTTAAAACATTTAAAACGGCTCAACTGTTTTTATTTGAGCGCAACTGAAGAATCTTATGTAGACAAACCGCTCGTCTGGCGTAAAGAAATATAACCCTCAGACTGGTATCTTTGAGTTCCAGTTTGAAATAGTTTAAATTATTTACTATCTAGTTTTTCTGTTTTACGATAATCTCGCATGTATTTATTTAATATGGTAAACGTTGAGTTCAGTGGAAATATCTACAACTATGTTCTTTATTTATTACATACAAGTCCCGAAATAACAAACGTTCAACAATGCAAAGTTAACGAAAAATAACGGATGAATGTATTATATACAAAACAATTAATATAAAACAAATATGAGATGCAACCACTGAATAACAGTTTCCTGACTTTTGACAACAAAATACAGAATGTAGAGGGGTCGAATATGTTTGTGGTGCAATCCCCCTTTCCACCTGGAGCAGTAGTGTAATGATACAATATCAGCACTTACTATCACATCTCACATTAGATCTATACATTGCACACAAAAAATAACTAACTAAAACACAAAATACAGATCTGAGAGTAGCTGCAGTAACTGAATAAAACTCAGAATGGACATGGGGAATATTTCTGAGACAAAAACCCGACCAAAGAGCAGAAAATAGCCGAAGGCCATCAATGGGTCTTCAACGCAGCGAGAAAAGTCCGCACCCAGTTTGGCATCAGCTGGCCTCTAAACAAAAATGTGTACTAGTTCAGGGAAAATGGACGTCATACTAAATTCCAAAACATGTAAATGAACTAAAATTTAAAAAAAAACATACAAGACTAACAAAGGCCAGAGGCTCCTGACTTTGGACAGCTGCAAAAATGCAGCGGGGTTCAGCATGTTTTGTTAGAGCTTAACCCCTCCCTTATACCTCTAGCCAATGTAGAATAAAGAAACACACAGCAATACGAATAGAAAAAATACTCAGTTTAACAGAAATCCTAGTCCTATGACAGAACAGGTCACAAAAGAAACCAAGGAAAATGACAATGATACATACATAAACGAACTAAGGACTACGTGCAGTTACTGACATGCCAG
This sequence comes from Mytilus edulis, assembly GCA_019925275.1. NCBI lineage: Eukaryota > Metazoa > Mollusca > Bivalvia > Mytilida > Mytilidae > Mytilus > Mytilus edulis. The sequence continues at coordinate 33,645,462 of CM034361.1, read as the reverse complement.
CTACCGACCTCAATTCAATTGATTATGTTTTCATCAAACGAAAATCAAGCAAAATCACTCCCGTTATGGTTTTAATATTACAGTTAGCTACTTCAAATCCCTTATTACAGTTACTTATACAAAAAAACATATATCTCAGTCTTTAACATACTTCAGTGCACATCGCACATCCAATGAAATTGATGTAAAGGGTAAAATAACAAAATTACCGATCTCTGAGAAAAATTCATAACGAAAAGTCCGTCATCAAATGGCAAAATCAAACGAATGAATAATTACTGTCTCATTCCTGACTTTGTACAGGCATTTTCTCATGTAGACAATGGTGGATATATAGCTAGCTAAACCTCTCACTTGTATGACAGTCGCATATTTTCCCCCGTGTAACACTGAAATATCGAAACATAGGAAACAACTGTGTTTCGATATATTTGATCATTTCAAAACTAAGTTTTATTGAGTAAATTACAGCAGTAAATTAAGATAATTCATTAAAGTTAAGATTGAACGGGAAAATATCATCAAGATCGGTTAGTTTTATAATTGAATGTATCTGTCGTGTACAAGTTGCGATGTTGTACAGGTTATAACATGTACAAAAATATTGTACATGTTATAATTTGTACAATGCAAAAATACAAGTTATAACATGTACAAACGTACCTCATACATGTTATAACATGTACAAAATATTGCTTAAAAATGGTTTTAACTTGTACAAATTTGAAAATAAAAATATTTTTCTATTATTACAACACATGCCATTAACTTCAATAATATTTTCATAATTTTTTTTATTATAGTCCATTTATATTAGTGTGATAACTTTTTGATACAGTTTATGACCAGATATTAATAGTTTGTATAATTACTTAATACCTTAAAGACTTTTAAAATACACATGTAGTCAATAAACATTATTAGGTATTTTTACCTGGTATTCAAACAGAAGAAGACTTAGAAGCATTATTCGAAGGAAGTTCTGTATCCAATAACCCTCAAAGTGAAGACCTTTTTACCAGAGGAACATATTACCGACACTGAAATCGAAACTGACAAAACAATGTCAGAGACGGACATTATTACTTACACAAACACTGTAAAACTGATAGGGAATTGAATAGTCATGATTCAGCAGACAATGATGAGCAAACAATTGAGTTAGAAACAGAAACAATGGTAATTGAATGAAGTGATGCTAACATGGTTTGTGGGGAAGTATCAGCATGATATCTACTGGTATACTTCCTCGAAATAGGGCGCTTTCTGGTGGTGATTTTCCTGCTGTCAATACCAGTGAGTGTTTGTCAGAAATTTCAAATATTGACATCAAGCGTGCCCTTTCTGGTCAGCAGGTACAAGCTGATGCCTTGACAAAAAACTCAAAAACTAGATTAAATGTTCTCTTCCAAGGTGACAACGTTATCATTCATATTCGTCCATTGATATGGGCCCTACCGATGAGAAAAACATCAAAGGCGTGATGATGAATGTGAATGAACATGGCGGCTATAAAATTTTTGTACTTGTTATAACCTGTACAAAATTGCAACTTGTACACGACATATCGATTAATTTAGACGACTCTTAACTTATCGCGTGTTGCCATATATAGTTATTCACGAAAGTACAAAAACAAGTGTGTCAGTATAGAGGCGGAATTTGTGCTTATAGGAACACCTATAATCTGTGTATAAACTTGAAAGCCGAAACGTACATCAATGTTGTCAAGAAAAAAAATACTGCTTTAATCTTTTTATCACAACTTATATTTAAATGTTTACCTTCTAGTCGTTTGTTGAGGCGTTCTGAATCATTTCCCTCACACTTGGTAGACAGAGCTTTGGCACAGTTGTCTGATATTGACAGCTTTTTAACTGTTATTTCTAGTGCTTCAATACGAGCGAGGAGTTGTTGGTTCTGAATCACCTCTTCTGACGCTGAACATAATCCAATGAGACAAAGTAACAACAACCTTCGAAAAATCATTTTAGAACAATGCTTCGTAATGTTATGTGTAGGTTAACAATAATCTTCTTGCGATAAGAAACTAGACCATATTTATAAACGTGTCGTACAAAAGGCACTACATGACAGAGATTTTCAAGGTTTATCATGACACAAGTTCGTAAACCTTCATATTAAATTGCTTTGCATAATTGCTTTCCATTTCATATGCATGTATGTTCTAAGTGAGCTCTAAATACCACATTTTTGGAATACTCACAGTACCATTGATGCCGGGTTTGTACATAATGCTGTACTGAGAAATGGGACGACGTTTTTCGCGTTTGTCATAGGATAATAATAGTTTATGAAGTAGTCATCCCAATTCAGTGATGTAATATAATTTTTAATTTCAATTTTCAATTCAAACCATTATGAATAGATGCATTTTCGCCTTCTTAAAAGAAGCACAGTTAACAAGATTCTACTGCACAATGATAACTTGACTGATGCACAAAGTCTTCCGTATTATAAAATATAAAGTATACTGCGTTTTATACGATGTATAGCATTCAATATTTACAAGAGTGTAAACAATTAGAGGGTACAGCAGATCATTTATAATTGATAACTCAGAGACATTCAAAATTTCATTGCATAAATACATACATTATTGCTAACATCCACTTTAATTAAAGTCTAGTGGGTATTCGTTTCATTGACAATTGTACCACATCTCCCCATTTCTATACTGATCATAGGTAAATATTTTTTGAGACAGAATTTTCTTATACTTAGCCAGAATGAAGATTTTAATATGATCTTTTCAAAAATATAATAAAAAGTAGGGGTCACCGTGCTATTTTTCAAGCTATGAGTCGTTCAAAATTGCCTAAATTTGGTTAGATTGTTCATGGAAAAACTCATTTGTGTGCATAAAAAAAAATCTATGAGATAGAATTTTGAATTAAATTGTGAAAAGATAGGTTTTGTAATATGTTTTAAGAAAATAAAATGAAAAAATGGTGTCACCGAACTCGTTTTCTTGCTACAAGTAAAAAGAAAAAAAATCCCTATCTGTCCAGTATAAATTTTTTACTCAAAGAGTTATCTTCCCTTAAATGGCTCGTTTGAAAAAAAATGATTTTAAAAGCAAAAAAAATTATATTTGTTTAAATATTTTGAATTATACAATAAATTGCCAAGTTTTCTTTATATTATTGAACAGTCTAACCATTAAATTGCAAATCTGTCTCCAAATTTGCAGATTTTAGGCAAATAACTAGACCGATTGTTTACGCTGATTGTTCAATCCAAGATGGCGGTATACCATGAATCTTCCTTAAATCAGTTGTTTCAGATTTTCAAACTTATCGATGTTGTACATACACTTAACTTTACGTTTACGTTTTGTGTTTGGTTAAACACGTCTGAAACTATGGCAAATCATCAAATGACGGGATGTTATTTTCATTTTGGTGTACGAATAATGCAATTTATATGCATAGTCCCCTCTTAAATGTTTAATTGGTAAATTATGATACCCGTTGTTGATTACCGCGTGACTTCTAACATATTCCTCAAATAAATTAATTCTAATATGATGAAACTGAAAGTATCACACAAGCCATTAAACAGGAGAGTCCATAAACAGTCCAATAAAACAGATTACATCATTTCAAAAAGTAAAAACTACGAATGAAAAGACGAATAACAATTATTATAAAAAAATATAAACAGACTACTGACGAAGGAGCCTCACGAACTCCTACTAACCAGCCGGTGGGCTCATGTGCTCTGAAATGGTACGTACTTTTATTCTACTTGTGGTTACCGTCGTGTTGCAAGTAACAATAGTCGATCAAGATTGTAAGTGCAAAATTAATCAAACCTCATCAAGTGTTAAGAAATAATAACAATTGCCACGACGAAATATACTATTTTTATTGAGATAATAAAACACCAGAAAATGTAGTATGGTGGGGATGAATCTCGCCAGAAGCGTAGTCGTCGGCAATCCATACTTTGTCACCTTCGTTCAGACGAACTATGTCGTGATTAGCTGCATTTTGGTAGCCAGCATTGATAGCGGTGGCCAGAGCATAGGACCAACGACGGGTTGCACCATTTACAACGAAAGTAATTTGTGTTTGGTGACCTTGGTCTACCATGACATTCCACATGAATAAATACAGTCCAGATTTTGGACAGGTGAATATACCTGTACCACCATTAAAAGCATTTCCTTCGTTGGTGGTGACCCTCTCGAAAGGAATTACTGCACCATGAACAAGTTTGTCAACGGAGTGGTTGTCGGGTTTACTGGAAAAATAAAAACAATCGTATATTATTAAGTTAAACCGGTGTCGACACCAGTACATGTATCAGTTTTTATAATGATTTGTCTTGCTAAATAGATTTGTGTTTAAGATTATCTAATGCAGTATATTTGTGTCAATATCCGATCATCTAAACAGAGAATAAGCTTTTAAATTATCCAATGAATACTGGGGGAAAACGTACTAATTTTTCTCCTATGCCAACACACTTTTATGTGTAATATTGTTGCATTTTTGCTTTAAAATTAGAATTTTAAGCTGATTTTGTTTATTTTTTGTAATTGTAAAATTCTTAACAATATCAATAGTTATATGCATTGTCCTCGTACTAATATTAACCAAGCATCAATCACTAAGGCGAGCAATGTATTGAATTTTCATATCAATATCGACATTTTATCTCAATACAACGATGTTAGGAATGATCTTACAAGTAAGGTTATAGATTCTTAAGACTGTATCATATTGTTAATTCATAAACCATTGGTTATTCATTTATTTTTGGGATTATTGAAGATTGCACAAAAATATACGAGATTGATTAATAAGTTTTCAGGAACATCTTTATACATTAGAAGTATCAAATTCAGAATTCGAGTTTCTATCATTGCAATACTCATTCAGAAGCGATATTTGCAGTAATAAAACATCGCAATAATTTTTGAATTTACTGTATGCAAGAACGTGTGCATGTAGACAATGATAGTGTGTTACCTTCAAGACGTTTGTTGAGGTGTGTTAGATCAATTCCATTACATTTAGCTGACAGAGCTTTGGCACAGCTGTCTGATTTTGACAACCTTTCAACAACATGCATCAACTCAGTCTGGGTCCTCTCTAATGCTTCAATACGATCGAGTAGTTGTTGGTTCTGACTCGCCTTTGAGGATGAACATATCCCAACAAGACAAATTAAAAACAAATTTCTGACAGTCATTTCGGAACTGAACAGTACTTTGGTATGTTAATGATAATCGACAAGAGATAAGCAATTGCACTCTTTGATGTGTACATACTATGTACTATGAAATTGCTAAGGTGTATATTTAAAATTACTAATGTAATTTACCTTTCTTTTAATTGAATTTTATTTTAAAATTAAATCAAAGTATTTTTTTTTCAAAACAGTGTTGGTTTTTGCCTACAAACTTTCCAATAACACAAAGAAAATTGAAGATAAAATGTACTCTTGCAATTAATATATGTTTTTCTCGCTGCGTTGAAGACACATTGGTGGCCTTCAGCTGTTATCTGCTCTTAAGTCGGATTTTTGTCTCTTTGACATATTTCCCTTTTCCACATTATTACTTAATAAAATAACATCTTATTTTTTTATTGAAGAAGAGAAAGTTTAACTTATTTACACACTAAGGAAGTTCGCTGCTCAGTTTCAAAATAAATAACTTTCCATAAAACTAGTATATATTGATAGGGGATTGAGGAATAAAAAAAGCATAAAAAATATATATATATATGCTTGTAATCGAGACATTAGCCATTTCAAGTTTGGCGGGAAAAGTTTGTTTATGCATTTAAATGGATAAAACCAGAGGATTTCGAAGATCTGACAAACATTCCAAAACATAACAAGCAAACATCCTTTAGAGTCTAAAACATAAACAAGTAATAGCTTTTCCAAAAAGCTTGCCGTATTTTAGCTGATTATATTGAGATCAGTGTTTTGTGAGTAGTTTATTTTTATTGGAATATTGCACTTCAAGCAATATGAAAACATTGCGCTTTTTTTCTACTAATTTGTCATTTTTGTTGTATTATTGGTGGACCCGTGTTATAATGGAAGGAGACTTAATAAAATTGAGAATGGAAATGGGGAATGATATTATAATAAAATGTATTCTGTGTCTATAATCAACTTGATAAAAATAGCATATAACCTACACATACTTTTGAGGACTACTACTTGACAAAATGGACAACAACAGAAGGCAGTGGCGGATCCAGAGGGGGACGTAAAGTGTGTACGCCCCACCCCCCTTTTGCTCGTTTTTTTTTTTAAATGATTAATCATACACGACTATGTGAACTTTGCCATTTCCTGTGTACTCTATTATTTAATTTTTATCCGACAATTCTTTACTTATAGAGATATTTTTCGCTGGAATTTACTGATTGTCAAAGTCATGTGATTCGCTATGGTGGAGTTGACCAGTGCTTCGAAAAACGTCGCTCAGTCATTTTGAAATTCAAATTACAGTAACACATTGCTTAAGCTGAGGATTACAATCATGACACCTTCAAAGCGACATAGGATTGAGCAAGAACGTATTGACTTTTATTTCACTTTTCTACCAAACAGGAAGTAATACTCTTTAGACTATAACACTCTCATGAAAAAAGTTCCATAGCAATATTATTTACCTACGAAAACATGTTTAACCCCAAACGCCATTGTCATGATTGATATGGACTATATAAAATTGCTGTTTGGTGTGAACCAAGCTTTGCGTTGAAGACCAAACTACAACCTTTTAATAATAGTTTACTTTTATAAATTGTGACTGGGATAGACAGTTGTCTTTGGTACTTAATTACATGTATATGAGATCCAGTAATATCTATCTACAAGATTGAGAACACATTTTTTTTGTAATAAATTTAAAACATATTTAATTCTGTAATATCTGATAATACGAGTATGTATCAGTTATTTGTGATTTTTCATTTGATGTGTACTCTCTGGTAATGTCAGTATCAGCATGATCAGTTGATTGGTTGTGATAAGAAAAATGGGGCAGTTTGCAATTGTCATGTGCAGGTACACCACATGTGGATCTTCTTCCCCCTCTTATTTATAAATTTGTGCATGATATTTATCACAGAAACGCACCAGTATTTTGGTGAATGAAACACTTGTCATATTAAATTAAAGCGGCAAGAGAACATGTTTAACCCCGCCATATTCTGCATGTGTGTGCCTGTTCCAAGTCAGGAGCCCGTAATTCAGTGATTTTCTATGGTTGATGTGTAACATACAATTTTCTTTCATTTTTTGTACATAAATTAAGCCATTAATTAGTATTATAAGGGGGGGGGGGGGGTATTATTTGAATTGTTTTACATTTGTCATTCTGGGAGTCAGGATGGCTCGTTATCACATAACAAAATTATCTGACCTCTTTAACCAAATTTAATATCTGTTTACGAGTAGTTTTCATACCTCGGACGGACCTGTTTAACAAAAATCTTTTGACCACATCAATCTAAACTGACATGTTTTGCTCTTTCTTTCTGCAAATCTATATAGCTGAACAGTACTTCAGTTTTAATTGTAGGTCAAGAGGGACTGTACTATACAAGTTACAGCAATATTGGAAAACAATTTTGTACGCATAAATTTATAGTGCCAGCATGCAGGGGCAGATCCAGCGGCCATTTTAAAAAGGGGGGGGGGTTCCAACTAAATGTTCCCATTCAAATGCATTGATCGTCAAAAAAAGGGGGTTCCAACTACTGAACCCCCGACTTGATCTGCCAATGAGCATGTCCTCTTTTTATTCAAAATATTGAATCATAAACAAATATCAGTAGTTTTCATACTTCAGACTGAGTCGTATAATAAAATCTTTTGACCGCATCAACCAAAACTTACCATATTTGCTTTTTTTTAATGTAAATCTAAATAGCTGCACAGTAATTCAGTTATATTTTTAGGTCAAGAGGGACTGTAGTATATAAATAACTACAATATTGGAAATCAATTTTTTTTCTCACATCAATTGAGAGTGCCAGCATTTCCTATTTTTATTCAAAATATCGCATCAGAAATAAATATTAGTAGTTTTCATACCTCAGACTGACAGTAACATGTAAACATGTAACAAAATTATTTGTCTGCATCAAACAAAACTGACCATATTTGACAGCATCAACCAAAACTGACCATATTTGACCGCATCAACCAAAACTAACCATATTTGACCGCATCAACCAAAACTGACCATACTTGCTCTTTCTTATGTAACTCTTATAGTCGCATAGTAAATCTGTAATATTTTTATGTAAGGATGGATTGTAAAATCATGAAAATACAAATGATAGAAATATTGGAACACAATGCTACCTAATTTCATTTGCATCAATTTAGAATGCCAGCATGTCCTCTTTTTATTCAAAATATTGCATCATAAACAAATATCAGTAGTTTTCATACCTCAGACTGACTGGTATAACAAAATAATTTGTCCGCATTAACCAAAACTGACCATATTTGCACTTTAGTATGTACATGATGTCAATCTTAATAGCCGCAAAGTAAATCATGTATATTTTTATATCAGGATGGATTGTTTAATATAAATGAAAGCAATTGGAAAATAAAATTATGCTCACATCAGTTTATAGTGCCAGCATGTCCTGTTTTTCATCAAAATTTTGAATTGTAAACTAATTTCAGTAGTTTTGATATTTCAGACTGACTCATGAATATAACAAAATTATTTGTCCGCATCAACCAAAACTGACCATATTTGACAGCATCAACCAAAACTGACCATATGTGACAGCATCAACCAAAACTGACCATAATTACACTTTGTTATGTAAATCTTAATATATATATAGCCGCATACTAAATCACTTATAGTAATACATATTACGATGGATTGTATAATTCAAATGACAGCAATATCAATAAATATTGGAACACATAATTAGCTACAAAAAAATTTCCACATCAATTTAGAATATCAGCAAGTCCTCTTTTTATTCAAAATATTGAATTGTAAACAAATTTCAGTGGTTTCGATATATCAGACTGAGTGAGAGTTGTTTTAACAAAATTATTTGACCGCATCAACCAAAACTGACTATATCATGTAGATATACATGTATATGGCCTCATTGTAAACATGGTAAACCAATATTAGTTCTATGTGAGGACGGATCGTATGATAAAAATGACACCAACTTTGAAACACAATACACCTTATCGCTAATCCTGGCTGACCCTGCCTCTTGAACTTTTGAAGCATACAACAATGACTTTTCCATTGTGGCGTCAGATATTTTGTTTTATGACATCAAAATTTTACGGGAACCTGTGTGATATCCAGTAATGGCAGACAAATAGCGACAAGGTGTATTTATACCATATCTAAGAATTTAGCGCACCGTTATTTCCTCTCTGTATCCATAATAATGAACCATCATTAAACATGCTAAAGTGACTTTTTAACATGTTTAAGTCAGTAGTTTGCGATGGTTTTTTTTTTAAACAAAACTATTTAATGGCATCATCCAACACTCACATGACTGATTCATATACTTTATTTTAAAAATAAAAAGTACATGTATGGGAAGTTCTCTTCTTGGAATAGTATACTGTTAATATAAATTGAAGAAGGCAAAGAAAAATGCATAATTTTGTTTGTAGCCGAACGTCCAGGGGCAAATGTTTCATTCATGTTCAGATCCAGTATATTTTTCTGAGTTGCAGACTCCCAGATATCATTTATAATCGTTATGGATAAGTCTGGCTAAATTGACGAGATGCCCACATGGTGCAAATGTATATAGTTTTTTTACGTTGTACTACACTTTTTTCATTAATATCCCATAATTCATCCACTGTACAATTTTCGTTTGAACATTTGTCAAAACAGAATCTTAAATGAATGTAAATCCAAGGAAAACAAGGTAAATTACGATTAACATTCCATGAGTTAAATGCAGTTTTATTTATGAAGAGACTGTTAAAAACGGGGAAGTTAACGAAGAAACGTAAACAATGATGTTTCCGTATGCAATCTGTACCAAAACTATAGACAAAATTATATCAAAATATGACAACTATATTTTTATTGGTGATTTTAATTATAACATGCTTAACTGTGATAAGAGTGCAATGATAAGAGAAATCTGTGATATTTTTAATTTAAAGAACACTAGATCACACCCGCGAAATCGCGGGCATTCAGAGCGTAGTTTAAAGTATGTAAAGTGTTGTTGGAAGAATTTTGTAAAATACAGAATGACTGGAGAATTTCAGCAAAAGTATCATAAGTCATAGGTTATTGGGGACAGGAAAATGTTTTTTTACCTTCCACCTTTATTTCCAAAGTCCCCAATTTTTGGTTTTCTATCAATTTCAATATGAACATACATTTAGCATGTTATGAACATTTATTTAAGTAAAGAGCCTGTAATTCAGTGGTTGTCGTTTGTTTATGTGTTACATATTTGTTTTTCGTTCATTTTTTGTACATAAATAAGGTCGCTAGTTTTCTCGTTTGCATTGTTTTACATTGTCATTTCGGGCCTTTTGAAGCTGAGTATGCGGTATGGGCTTTGCTCTTTGTTGAAGGCCGTACGGTGACCTATAGTTGTTAATATCTGTGTCATTTTGGTCTCTTGTGGAGAGTTGTCTTAACATGGCAATCATACCACATCTTCTTTTTTTTATGTAATCAATGAATTTTGTAAAAGATTTAATGACTGGAGAATTTCAGAAAAAGTATCAAAAGTTCACATGAATAATTTTAGCGCTTATCTGTATATTATGAACATTCATTACTATATAAATAAAGCGTATTTACTTTCAATTCTAAGTTTACTAATCGATCCATGGTGATCATTGATATAGTATACAGACCCTCTCTATTTAATAAACTCTGTGACCGCCGTGGATAGTAAACTTGAAAATGATAGCAGATAAAATTCTGAAAATACACTTTATTCGTAGTATATGTATGTTCAAAGTATACAGAAAATCGCAAACCGGAAGTCTAATCTGACTTAAAATTTCGTACAATGACGGGACAATATCCGGATGTCTTTTTTCTCGTTTTTCTCCTAAAATAACTCAATCTGAATAATCATATGAATGGATGACAAATGCGACTATTCACTGTACCTATAGGACACAGAGGCGTGTTGATTAATTTATTCTGGAAAGAAGAGAAGCGACACCAAAAATGAGGTCTTCTCGTTTAATAGTATAGATTATTAAGAAAGCTACATGTTTTACAAAAATTGCTAAAGCAACCCTTTTAGATTTGATTTTAATGAATCATGACTGTGATTTTAAAAAGATATGTAATTTTGGCACTGGAATTAGTGATGTGCACAACTTTATATCTGTGCAGTTAAATTGTGATTTACCTAAAATTTTACCAAAAAAGAAGATATGCAGAAGCTTTAAGAATTTTGATGCTTCAAATTTTTTAAATGATTTAGAAAATCAGCATTTTGATATATCTGAATTTGATAATGTAAATACAGCATATGATAATTTTAGCAAAAGTTTCATTGAGGTAGCTGACAAACACGCACCTTTTAAGGAAAGGAAAATTTTTCCTAATCAAGTACCATATATGAATGCAGAGCTTAAAAGTGCCATTTATAAGAAAAAAATGTTGTATAATAAATTTCAAAAATTCAGTGGTAGTAAGAACTGGGAGACATATAGGCGGCAACGCAACTATGTTACAAAACTAAAAAATAAATCCATTAACCAATATTTTGTAGAGAGGTGTGCTGGAGGCCCGAAGTCGAAAGATTTCTGGCCAACAGTGAAACCTTTTCTTACAAATAAGGGAAATGTACACCAAAAGGAAACTGTCCTCTCTGAAAATAATGTTTTAATTACAAAACAGGGGGAGGTGTGTGAGATATTTAATGATTATTTTGTAAATGTTGCAAAGAATATAGGAAGCAATCAAATAAAGGTTAATGATGATCACCCGAGTATTTTGGCCATTAAAGATAATATTCCTGATCTTGATCAAAACAATTTTACCTTTTCCCCTATTGATCAAGACTTTGTTGAGAAACGTATACGTAAAATTAATGTTAAAAAAGCCACTGGTATAGATGGCATCTCACCTAAATTACTGCATTTTGCTAAACCTGCTATTGTAAAACCCCTTACTGATATTGTTAATTTGTCATTATCATCATCGACCTTCCCTGACCGTCTTAAGGAAGCTCAAGTTGCACCTATTCACAAAAAGAATAGTGTTTTAGAAAAAGGAAATTATAGACCGGTAAGTGTATTACCGGCTATTTCTAAAATTTTTGAAAATGCCATAGAAGTACAATTAGTACAGTACTTTGATAAAATCTTCAGTCCATTTTTGGCAGCTTTTAGATCTGGTTTTGGATGTCAGTCAACTTTATTAAGAGTGATTGAAGATTGGAAATTAGCCTTAGATCAAAATAAATACCTTGCAGCTATCCTTATGGACTTGTCCAAAGCATTTGACTGTCTACCCCATGACTTACTGCTACTGAAACTAAAAGCTTATGGTCTATCCAAATCCTCACTTGATATGTTATATAGTTATTTAACAAAAAGAAAACAATGTGTGAAAGTAAACCAAAGTTTAAGTGGTATGCTTGACATATTTAAAGGGGTACCACAAGGCTCTATCCTTGGACCCATCCTATTTAATATTTTTATTAACGATTTGTTCTTTTTTGTAAAAAATTGTTCTTTATATAACTATGCTGATGACAATACTTTGTCAAAGTCTGGAAATTCCTTACAAGATGTAATTTCTGCTCTTGAGGAAGACAGCAATCATTTAATACAGTGGGTTTCTTCCAATAAAATGCAGGCCAACCCAGAGAAATTTCAAGCTATCTCTCTTGGCAAAAAAACACATGATAAAAAGATTGTGTTTGACTTGAATGGTATTTCTATATCATGTGAGGATGAGGTGAAACTTCTTGGAGTTACAATTGATTTTAAATTAAACTTTAATTTACACATTTCAAATATTTGTAAAAAGGCTGCAAGGCAATTAAATGTTTTGAAAAGAATTGGGAAACATCTAAACAAACTGAGTAAGCTTACAATTTACTACTCTTTTATTATGTCTAATTTCAGTTACTGCCCTTTGACTTGGCATTTCTGTGGGGAACAAAATACCAGAAAAATAGAAAAAATACAAGAACGAGCGCTTCGATTTATTTATGAAGACCATCTGAGCTCATACGAAACACTCCTACAGATTTCGAACCTTCCATCATTAAAAACTCGTAGAATGCGCTCAATTGCCTTGGAGACCTTTAAAATAATTAATAAAAAATGTCCTTTATTTATTCAAGATTTAGTTGTAATAAAAAACAATTCATATAATTTCAGGTATGTAAACACTGCTGAGGTACCTAGACCTAGAACCTCCAGTTATGGTAAAAGATCTTTTAGATTTGAGGCAGCATAAGTATGGAACTCACTTCCTAATGAGGCTAGACTCATGACTTCTTTTGACCAGTTTAGGAATTACATAAATTCCTGGTGTGGGGGTCAAAAATGCTTCTGCAGTTCATGTCGTTTCCATCCAGTGCTGTCTCAAAGCTGAAATTTCTTTCTTTCTTTTTATAATGGCCTTTTGCTCTGCTTTTTATGCATTTTTTAAATATATATCTGCCATTAAATGCTAGTGCTTATTTTTATTTATTTATTGTTTGTATACTTTTAGTTTGTTATATTTTATGATCGTCAAGTGATTTGTTGATTCCCCCGCTTCAATGCACATAGAGGCGCTTGCCACATGAGCTTTGACTCTGGAGGCTCACAAATCAAATAGAAGTTTGCTTTATTATATTGCATGTTTTATTTGGTAGTATTTGCATGATGCTGCATGATTTTTATTGTGATAGTCGGTTAAAGAGCTCACCAGAGCTCATGTTTTCTCTGTTATAATGTATTTATATGCCGACTCTAAATAAAATTTACTTACTTACTTACTTACTTACTTAATCTTATAAAAATATTTCTCCGATGAGTTGGGTAACCTTCTATTCACTTCGATATTTGTACATGTAAACGTAATAAAAGTCGTTTGATCAGTACAAAATATATAGAAAATCTGCTATTTAATATAAAGCAAAGTAATGCGGGGTTCACACATTGCCGATTATTGCTCCCGTTTGAGATCAGACAGCGATACGACACGAAAAGTGAAAAAGTCGGATTAGTATCCTCAATTATCTGGAATGTCCTATTATTGTCTGAACGCAGTCGTTTTAGTTCGTAACAGATTCCTACTGGTCGGGAAGGGTCCGAATAGTTCGGCAAAGCACCCCGACAGTTAGGTGCGTCCCGTAACATTCGGGGGAACTCAGCCGATTTTGTCTAGTCGGATTACAATCGTGCCTATGTCGTGACAGATTCTGCTGTATCGGATCGAATTCCTAACAATGTTCTGTGTATTCGGGACGGTGTCCTGTGGAACGGGAATGATCTGGAGAAGTCCCGACAATAACATATAATACAATACGACTGAGACCAGACAAAGCCGTTTGCAATACGATAGAGCGGACCGTGATAGGATTACGTTCCGACTGTACCTGATCATCCCGATTATGCCGACAGTTTTCAAACGGATAACTTCCGTCAGCGTCGGTTCACTGTCTTGTCACTATCTGATCTCTGTCGGATTACATTCGGTAGAATCGGGACGCAGTCGTGACAGACTCGGTCGAATTTTACCTGGCGAAAGATACAAATCGAATTTCCATCCACGATTCACAGGATCTTGATCAGACTTTTGACAAATTTTAATCGGGAATGGTCCTGTCAAGGACGGCAGTAAAAATCGTGAATGTGTGACCCCAGCTTAATTGGAAGTGATTTATTTCTTCTAAATTTTAAAGTGCCCTTACTGCAGTGACGTCATTTAGAACTGTTCTACAGTCCTGACTGATTTAGTCAGTTCTGCTGACAGTTCTACGGTTAGAAGTGATTTGGACAGTTCTACCTAGAACTGATTTGGTCAGTTCTACCTAGAACTGATTCTGACAGTTCTACCTAGAACAGTTCTAGGGTAGAACTGTTCTAGGTAGAACTGTTCTAGGACAGGTTAGAACAGTTCTATGACAGAATATTCTGACAGTCCTAATGAGAGGTTAGAAGACTTAGTGATCTCCATTGTAAGCAAACAAATTCAAAGGAGATCATCGGTACATGTAAGATGAACTATGAAAAAAAAAGAGCCATGGCCAGGGGCCCCAAACTTGAGCCCAAACTTGACAGCATTTGGTGTCGAACAGGTAAAATGTTTGCAGTGACAATAAATATAGCCTTTGTTAGAGGTGACCCAGGTCGCCTTTCTCTAAATCAGCTATATTAAACATATTTCTGGGCCGGGTTGAAAAATAAATGAAGATGTCTTTAAAAAAAGCTAATAGAAATACACCAAATTTGGGAGACATCTATTTAAATGTTTGAAATAATAAGAAAGTTGACAAGAACTAAGCTTTTTCAGATAATATACAGACTATTGCAGTCAGCCTATATAAATAGACTCTTTGCCTCCTGAAATGTTTGCTTATACACTGTGCTTTCCTATAATGATTTAAAATCAGTGTGATAGTTTTCATGAAGAACACTGAGCGTACAGGTATTATGACAAGATAAATGTTGTGTTACATGTACATGTATCTACCCAAATAAGTAAAATATAAAAATTCTCGACTTCTAAAACCAGTGATTGATCTCCTGATTTATATCTCATCACTCTATGCAGATGCTGTGTGAAAAAAAATTGACTTACCAGTATGCTTCTATCCATTGAGTTGATTTATTATTAATTATTTTGCTTTGGATACACCTTATTGCTACAATATGTATATGTCTGCCATTACAAACTGTACATGCATGTACATTACATATATTCCATGTAAAATTTTGATGTTTTAATACAAAATATATGATGCTACAATGGAAAAGTAATTGTTGTATGACGTTAATGGTTAAAATGGGACATATTCTCAGGTCAGTTGGGACAATAAGGGGGGGGGTTCTGGGGGAGGGGGCAACTTCTCCAGTCATGCTTCAGTGATTTCCTACATAATCAACCAAATAGTAATTTTCATCACGAAAAAATATACTAAGTGTAAGACCTGATGATGTGAATAAATTGAAATCAGACATATCAAATGAAGTTTTCTGTGCTTTTGATATATCAATGGGCAATCTCATGAGTTAAGCCTTTTTTGACTGATTTTTATAGTTTGTTTCTTATGTTGTACTGTTATACATGTACCACTGTCTAAGGCTAGGGGGGGATCGGAATCCCGCTAACATGTTTTACCCCGCCACATTATTTATGTATGTTTCTGTCCCAAGTCAGGAGCCTGTAATTCAGTGGTTGTCGTTTGTTTATGTGTTACATATTTGTTTTTCCTTCATTTTTGTATATTAATAAGGCCTTGGTTTTCTGGTTTGAATTGTTATACATGTCATATCAGAGCCTTTTATAGCTGACTGTGTTGTATAGGCTTTGATCATTGTTGAAGGCAGTACGGTGACCTATAGTTGTTAATGTCTGAGTCATTTTGGTCTCTTGTAGACAGTTGTCTCATTGGCAATCATACCACATCTTCTTTTTTATATTGACTGCTGATCACCACTGTGTCCATACTGGGACTATTATGGTCCAACAACCAGTGGCGGATCCAGAAATTTTCATAAGTGCAGGCCCACAAAATTTCCCAGAAAAGGATGGCAAGCCCCCTGGCCCCCTTCTAAATCAGCCTCCTGACAACTCCAAAGAATAAATCATCATGTACGAGTACATCAAAGATCATCAAACTGTCTACCCCACATGCAAACATCTTTTTGGAAGTTCACTATGTTGCAAGTTTTTTGGGTTCGAAGGATCGTATAAAATGATTGCCTTGGGGGTCATTGTCAAATATAGAGCTGTGCATTGTAAAAAGCTAAATTATATAATTTGCAACAGCTGACACTATAGTATCCTATAGTGCACTGAAACCCTTGCCAATAACAATACCGTGATGCTTGGTGTAGGCTTCTTTGCACATAAGAAACCATATTGCTCACCTTGTAATTTTTGTATTCTTCTAATCAGTATCGTCGGGTTTGTTTATTTACACCAGAAATCAATGAAGCGATGAAAGTGCTGGAAACGAAATTACATCTTCGGTAAATTCCGTGATTTTAATATTTTCTAATCAATATGTCCAAGCAATGAAAAATAAATGGTTATTATTTTTATACATAGAGCATACGTTTTGTGTATTAACTATTTAAAATCTAAGCTTTATACGAAGAAATCTAACACAAAAGTATCTCAATCATTTAACCGTTTTAATACGCAGTTTAACGTGTAAATTATACACATTACTGTTCTATTTTTAGAGACTAGCAATAATACATAAATGTACAGTTTCTTACCAAAATAGCAACATAATTTCAAGATTAAATCATCACATTGTCACATGATTATATAATCTGTACCAAATTGACAGTTTGTGGTGAGTTATCATCATAACTAATCACTATAGCAAATGAACACTTTATCATAATATGTACCTATATATAGCTATAACCTAGTATCATGAGTTCAATCCGACCCCATTTACGGACGCGTTGAACATATAATGCATGCCACTCATTAATAGCCAATCAGACGTTAAAATGACCTTCATTTCCCCCATAATCATTCCGGAAACAGCCACGAAGCAGCCATTAGATAGTATTTATAACCAATGAAATAACAGAAATACCGTTAACAGATTTACCCGAACCTGACGTTTAGCCTCTGACTAATCAGACCGTATCACCATGCTGATACGGTAATTAGCTTACTCATCTGAGATTTTAGTGTTATGAAAGAAATTGAGATAGGTTAAAAATTTTAAATCTTTGACGCTTGTTTCTCTACTCCCTCCTAATAAGTTTCCTTTGTTTGTTTGTTTTTGTATTTTTGATTACATGTTAATACGTATACCCTTAGGAATTTAATTATACGTATTTGTAATTTCTATAACATTTTCCGAAGAAAACAACATGATTACACTTCTCCAGAGATTACAATTAATTACACCAACAATCGATTACTGTTTGATTGGACTATTATTTTAAAACAAAATTATTGATTAAATTGTATAATTGCTTACCAAACTAACAAAATATATGCATTATGGAATTAAAAGTATTCTTGTATACGTTATTAATTAACGATTATGACTTGATATTGCAAAAAAAATTTCAAGCTTTAAAAGAAATCGTCCTATACTTACACAGCACTCGTATAACATGACGGCAACTTGTTTTATCATTGTGGTTTTTATTGTTTGTGCAACACCAGTAATTTCACTGATTCGGGGGAAAACTGACGTCAGCAAAATCAGGTAGGCCTATAGAGCACAATATCCTTGCTTGTTTGTTGATTAACGTCCAGTGGGAAATATTTCATGCAATTTCATGACTTGTGAAATGAATTCTTATATAAGTACAGCAACCGATATTGGGCTTTTGGATGGTGCGATGACCTAGCAGCTGGCTCAGTACCTTGAGTTGGCTTTCAAAAACTGCACATTTTCTTCGATAAGTAAACTTAAAGTTTTTTGTTTTTCCATGTAATAATGTTTACTGCCTGTTTATATGAATATCTTTATATAATTCAACTAAAAGAGTCTTACAAAAGAGTTGAAGTTTAATATACTAGTAAGTGCAGTCCCCCAAAGAGATTGAATGAATGAATGAATGAATGAATTTTATTTCTCATAAACTACAAATTACATAGTTACAGAGAATATATAAACAAAGGTTCCGAGTCAGAAACATCGTTTATGTTTCATAGTTTTAATGTCATATCTTATATGTCGACCATTCATTATTCAAATTGCTTAGGTCATGTTTTTTTTAAATGCATGCCGATTTACATTTATTCACGAGCTAAGTGACAAAATATTTGTTTTTATCTTTTTTGTTCTATTGAACATTACCACAAAGCAGCATAACGATTGATATCTGAAAAATGTGTGATACTACAAGCTATTAAAAGAAATATATTTGTAAAATGACGTGAAGACACCGGTCTTATCTTGAAGAATGTGTGTAATTGTACCAAATTGAATGTCTTCGGATTAATTTTTTTTAGGTTTTTATTTTAAATCTTAATTGCGTACTGTGTAACATATAAACCCCACAGTTTATTACATTTATGAAATACACTTTTATATTTACATGTAATTCCATCTAGACCACAAAAAAACGTTGTATTTCTGTAGGACTGTCTGATATTTGTAATACCAGGCTGAATGCAAGATTAATTGGGCCTATCTTCTACTTTGAAAGACAATGCCATTTATTACTGTGTTTTTCTGTTAGAAAAGTTTGTGTTACAAGATACTAGTAGTTAGGAATTGGAAATCAGCCATTTAGATTTCTTTCTTTTCTATTATTTTAGAAAAAATATCATGAAACAGATCTTTGAAAATTATGATCCAACAATTCCTCCCCATTTTATTGAAGGTAAGTATCTTTACCGTAGGTATTAGTGAATTATAAGCTCTAGATGTATTTGAGCATTATGTCTTTGGATTATAGTCTACTTTACTTGTATACCATACATCTCTTTCTCTTGAAAGATGCATGTAAATGCACATCTATGCAACACGTGATTTCTCCAGATGAGAAAGAGTAAGTGTGCACACGTTACCCATCATGCTTTCATTATATGTCCTATTGAAGCTTTCTGCTTGGTCATTAATTGTCGTCGAAAATCACTTTTGTGGCAATATCATTTTGTTTTATGTATACCTCACTTTTTCAAAATTGTGTATGTTTTTGTCCAAGAAAAAAATCCCCAGTTATTTCGTAGTGCATTTCCTTAAGACAACAAATTCAAATAAAAAAATTGCACCTACTCTTCATTGTATCTCAGAGGTTTTTACAGTGGAGTGAACTACTTTTAGTTCAAATAATATCAATTTGTAGAAACGTTTACCAGGTCTACATGTAACACAAAATATGAACAATTCTATGTTAGGGGGTGTAAAATTCAGATATGACCGCTTCAGTTATGCCAATTGTTTTTCTTTTTTAACTGGATCAACTCACTACTTTATATTAAATTTCATCAACCAATTTTGCTAACCGTGTAATTTCATCCCTCTACTTCATTTTTCATTCATTTAAGAAAATGAAGTACATTAGGATCGATTTTACTACGATTATCCCGATTTCACTAAGTATTCATTACGCTTCTATACATGTATATACTACGATTTGACTAAGATTATGCTAGCCTACGACGAGTATTGCAATAATACACTGCGCGCCACAACGCGCTTGTCGTCCTTATGTTATTACAACCTCACTACGATTCTCATGTCTACTACATTGTACGTCCTAGCCACGATAAGATTCACGACACCATTCAGTTGATTGCTCTTCTTTAAGCAACTAGACCTCCCACTGTTTTTGATACTTTAAAATGGAATGTTTTTCTAGGAAACTGGTGTGTACAATGGGAAAGTCAGGATATGTATATACATGTATAGAGAGACATAGAGTATAGTGACAACATAGTGGAGTCGTGGTTTGATCGTAGTAGACTCATATTGAGATTGTAATGCGATCAGGAAAGTCTTGGTAGAAGCGTACAGAGATCATGTTATGTCGTAATATGGTCCTATACCACATAAAGAGAGCACGACAAGTTTGTAACTAGAACGTGTTACTGTCGTATCAAAATCGTAGCAGGATCTCAACAGGATCACAGCGATGGTCGTGTAGAAAAACAGGAAAACTTTGAAATATTGAAAATCCAAGCCGACAATACCACAAAATCGCCGAGATCTTAGTTTTTTAAGATCGTAGTGGGATTTTCATGGTCGTGATTTAGTGTGATGGGTGCTTATATTGTTTTTGTAGGGGCCAATTCTAATTGTCCACATATATATGTACTCAAATGGATGTAGATAGACGTTGATATCAAATCAAAAAAAAAAATTTAACAGTAGTAATTATGAAAAACATTTGTCAAGGTTTGTTGTCGTGATTTCAGGCTTACCGTTGATGAGTGTGTGAATACAATCAGGTAACATTATTAATAAAAAAATTGTAATTTTTTTTTACAGAGATCCCAGTAGAAAGCTCCGTGCAGTTGTATATTTTGAATATTGATACAATCAACGATTCCTTGATGGTGAGAATATATCGTGAATACTCTTTCGTCTATTGTATATATATATTAACATACTTCTATCGTATGGATTTGAATTGTATAAGTTATAACCAGACCGGGTGCGGGAGTTTCTAGCTGTGACCTTGGACTGCTTTCTACTCTTTAGTCGGATTGTTGTCTTTTTGACACATTCCCCAATTTTATTCACAATTTCAATTAAAATTTAAACCATGATAATTCGACATAATTTACCTTCCCTTTATACTTAAGAGTATTTCTAAGAATTTGGTTTGACTTATTGTCTATCATTTAATTTTAACCATTTCAGGACTTCTCAGTTAGTATGTTTATCCGCCAACGATGGACCGATATTCGTCTAAAATATAACAATACTGTTGGTGTCTCACGACTAGAATTGGACACTAAAGTAATGCAGAACGTCTGGGTACCAGATATGTTTATAACCAATGAAAAGAAAGCAGATATTCATCAAGTGACAGCTCCTAATATGTTGATGCATATTCATCCAGATGGAAACATACTTTACAGTATGAGGTAAATGTACATGTAACAAAGATATGATTTAATGGCATATACAATCGTTGTCAATATTACCAAACAGACAGAAACTTGTTATGTTAAACAGACCAGGGATGACGAAGAAGAAGGGCTGAGAAGGCCATTTTTTATTCCTCGATTTCTAAAATCAAAAAAAGTATTTTAACTCTAGCAATTAATTTCATTTAGATGTTCAGAAGGCAGCTGTCTTTCAGATATTTCAAAGAAAGACCTACATTGACTTTTGTATAATTACTTTAGAGAGGAGTGCGGCAGCATCACTTTGTCTATTAGTAATAAAATTCCAAAAATATTTATCGGATGAAATACATGTAATTTAACTATAATATTTCATATCTTAATTTTAATGGCAAAGTAATGGCTTTTATAATAAAATTTGTAGTGAACACAATCTTACATTACAAGTCAAAGTTCGAAGATTTATTTTCACCAGTGGTAAATATTTAATGCATATTATGAAGGCGAGAATCCATAAACAATGACTTAATCCACGAGCTGTCGACCATAATTTAAAAGAATTATGAAATATAGTTCAATATGACAAGGTTATGTAATTATATACTGACAGCAGTCAGGTACAATACTGGCTTCTTGCACTTATAGTATTATTTGTCTTGTACTTTTAATTATCTATATATAGAATAACTGGGACATTTTCTTGTGAGATGAATCTACAGAAGTATCCATTAGATAAACAGATTTGTTCATTGGGATTAGAAAGTTGTAAGTTTATTATATTTTTTTACAATTGAATAGTAGGAGGTAAGGTTCAGTGCAAAACGTATAACGTTATCGTATTAAATAATGCCATTTCTTATAATAAAGACATTCGTGGAAAATAAGTTGTATTTGTCAACGATAACTGTGTATTTACATCAATTTTGTCGTTATAACATCACTTGTTTTACATGGTGTTAAATACATTTCATTGTTTCTATTTTTTATTTAATTTCAATCATTTCGTTTTTCGTATTTTGAGGGGACAGATCTATATAAATTATGCCATGTTTTGTAATATGCTTCCCAACTGAGTCATTTGTGAGGAAAAATACT
This sequence comes from Mytilus edulis, assembly GCA_019925275.1. Lineage (NCBI taxonomy): Eukaryota > Metazoa > Mollusca > Bivalvia > Mytilida > Mytilidae > Mytilus > Mytilus edulis. Next base: position 33,622,637 of record CM034361.1, on the reverse strand, counting down.
GACTTCTAAAGTGAATGTGAATGAAATAATTTTTCAGATGCGTATACAACAGACAACCTTGTATATAGATGGCACGACGATCCTATATTGTACGACAAAGACATGTCTCTACCTCAGTTTCAGTTAGATGGAATAACAACATATAGCTGTGATAAAGTGTATCACGGAAGTACGTAATTATGTATAATCTAATTGGCACAATGATAGCATACTAAACACGTTCCAAGACAAAAGTTTAATATAACTTAAAGTATATATATATAAAAAAACAACGAATACTAGTATTTTTAACTGGTACAATGTTATGTAAAGTCGGTTTTTCAAGAAAAAAATTAAACCCATGCGTTATTTTTTTCTTTCATAAAAAGTGCTTGACCAAAACACAAAGGTGTCTGTAAGCAAATTCGACGAAAATTTTGAATTAACTTCAATAAAGAAAGATCAATCTGACTTTATGGTTTGAACCTCCAAAGACAAATGGTAGGAATATATATCTGAAATAATCCTAACATATTCTACGAACTATAATACCATAAATTAGCCACATACAAGTTATTTAAAACTTTCAAAAGTCAGAAACCGAAATAGTTGCTTTTAAATCTTTAAGTTTTAAAAAGGTATATATATACTAGTCAACAAAAGAAACGATACACGACTTTGAAATAAAATTTATCAAAAAGTATTAAATATAAAACAAAATGAGATCTACTAATTTAAAAAGCTTTCATTTGCAATGTATGCACATGTCATAATGAAAATCAAAACTTGTCGGAAAGTATCAAAATTCCGTGTAAACGATCATAGGGTGCAAATTAGTTTTGCGGAAAGTGGAATAAAAAATCGACAGATAACTTTCTAAGTACTAAATAAAATTTCAAGTTTGTTTAAAAATATTCAATATGCTAATCAAGTTATGTTCATGTTGTAATTAATGGGTTGAAATATTGTTTTTTTCAAATTTTTGGGAAAAAAGTGTTTTTTGAAATCACAAAAAATGCAAAAAAATGTTTTTTTTTATTTTCGTCTCAAATCAATGCTTTAGATATGAAAACAACACACAGTAAATTTGAAACCTTTTGGATTAGTTTTAAGATTTTTACCGCTTTTTGAATATCACTTTACACATACTGTCTATGGTAAATCAGTTGATAATGTATACATTTTAACGATTTCTCGTGGGGCCGAACTTTGCTTAACAAATAAACAAAGACACTGTATGATTTTTAAAAACAAATTGATGGCAAACATTGTCTTTACTTTTAAATGAGAGGTTGGCATCATTAATTGGAACTTCTGTTTTCAAAATTGTCGTTTTATGTAAATTTTGTAAAAAAAAAAAAAAAAAAATCGCGAAAAAACGTCACGAAAGCAAAAAAATATTTTTTTAAACGGATTTATATTTCCATATTGATTAAGTATTACTACCTTCAATATTGGTCTAATGAACGGAAAACTTTATCTTTAATTTGAAAAAAAGTCTTGTGTCGTTTCTTTTGTTGACTAGCATATATAACCAGTGTTTGAATGATCATTTTGGTCTTTCCAGAAATAATTGTCGAGTTTACTTATTTAAATAAGTCTGTACCATGCTGTACGTTTATTCAAAGTAAAATCATGATAGTCGTGAAGTTCAAGTTCAACAGTTATGAGTCAATAGATTTATCTATGGAATATGAACGTGTTTTTCTTGAGCGTTTAACATGATTGTTTATACATGGTTCAAATATCATCATTCGAGTAAAAGACACACCACGTGAAGGAAAAAACGGGGTTTACATGAACTTCAATAGATGCTAGACTGTTATAACTGTGTGTGCCGACAGAATGAAATCTCCTGCAACAACAACAAAATGTATTCACAAATAAATCAGTCTTTCACCACAACTTTTTTTATTTTTTGTTTTACAATGTATTTACGTATTGACCTTTTTTTTTATGGTAGGTATTTTTGTTTTATATTTTTTTTAAGTATTTGAGTCTGACACAGATTTTATGTTTATGTTTTTTTCTTTGGTTTGTTTTAACAACCATGCTGAATGTACAGCACCTTAGTGTAATTTTTATCTTTTTATATAGGGCGCTCTAGAAATTGTCATTATTATTATTCACTGAGAATAATGAACATAATGCATACTTTCGACGATTCTGGTTGTGTCTGTTATGTTCGCCAAATTAAAATTTAACATCCCTATATAAATATAGCTAGAATGCTCTCGTATACTTTATGTGAAACCTATCAAAATGAATACAATCATCTTTATTAAAGATTTAATATCATAACACAGTTATACAACTGAAAACATTGTCTCGTTTTATTAAAACATAACGAATTTATAGAATTAGGTATGACGAGTTTAAAGTCAATGATATATATGGGTCATTTTCAAAAAATGTAGATATTTTGTAATGGTGTTTTTCAAAAATAAAATTACTCATATCGTTTTAAATTTTATTTTGTTTCAACACAGACCTATTCAACTGTATGAAAAAATAACAGAGCATTACTTTTGAATGCACAAAATGTCAAAAATTAAAAAAATGTACCTCTTGCTGTCTGCAAGTGTCACTTGTGTTACCATAACAACTTATTTGAAAAAGAATACTTAATTATTTAAAACCATCTTTGTAAACGTTCTTAAAGTATTATTAGATGAAAATTACTCGAATGATATATATTTTATCTAATTTTAAAGATTTTTGAATATTATTTTTCTAAATTAAAAGTCAGTCACAGAAAAAGCAAATTTTAGGTAATAAACTTTGGTAATTTATTTGAAAACAAGTTGAATAAAAATATTTGTTCTCTCTCGAATGAAATGAACTGGCAATGCATTGTACAAAAGCGAAACAATTATTAATTTAATTCAGGGGTTCAGCTTTAGCATGCATTTTTCTATCAGTAACGCAAGTGACAATTTGGTAACACAAAAATGAAAAAAGTAACACTAGTGACAATCATACAAAATAACAACATATTTGATACAGTAAAAATACTATCAATGTTTCTGAAATATTAAATATGACATTGATTGTTGTTCATTCATATCTAAAACCTATATTGATCTAGACACACATTTGAGGTCTATCAGTTAAGTCACATTTTGATCATTTCAAGGGCTTGTTTCCAAAGACTGACATCAACGATGTACTTTTGTCCAACAAGTTTGGGTTCTGGAATTGTTCCCAAAACGTTCTCCATGTCGTACCAACATTCGTCTCTTACTGCAAGAGGCCAATAAAAGGATGGATTTTCTAGGTTTCCTATTCTGTGCATACAACTTACAAACACCTCGGTTTCATCGCAATCTGTTACGATTCCAGGGTACGGTTTCTTGTCATAATCCACTAGTACATACTGTCCAAGTAAATCTTGAGGACTTAGATCTGAGACATTGAGATAGTTGTGTCTACTCCCGCCTGGATTATCGCCATTGTCAGTGTGTTCTTTTGTATTAACACCTTCAAATTCGTTACCACTATTGAGTTCACCTCTTCCAGTGTGTTCCATTGGTAGTAAAACAATGAAATGATTGGGTACCCAATTGTTCCTTCTCATGTCGTTTCTCGTTGTAGTCCACATTATAAAACTCGTTTCTTTGCTTTTTATTTCTCTAGGTTGAATCATGCGGTGAAGGTCTCTTCTGACGTTAGGGTTACCAAGGTTTGGATAAACCAATATATGGGACGACATAGTACACTAGCTAGAGCAAATACTTGCCAAATACCCATATAAGATTTATTCTTGCAAATTTTCAGGACCTCTCTCTCATATAACCTTTCGATTTCTTCATTTGACAATACTTCATTTGCATATTCATCCGAGTAAAACGCAAAGGTTTTCGCAAGAGAATTATTCTTTTCCCGAATTCCCCTTTCCAAGAAACCTTGATTCAAGTATGCATCCTTGAAAATACAGGATTCGAGAATAATTCTGACTCTAATTTCCTCACTCATACCTTCCTTTCCAGAGACAAGTATACTACCCGAGTATGGTAAACAATTACCATCTGCACTGACTTTGACAGGATGAAGCGTTACATCATGTGGTATGTCAGATGGCAGAATTGAATGTGTTCTTTCATCAATTGCGATCCCAGTATTTGTGATATTTGGCGAGTAATTATAGTCTATTCTGTAACCCTTCTCATCTATGATTCGATAGATATTTTCGCATTTTTCTAGTATTTCCTCGTATGTCTGACATTGTCCAAGTTCGGTTAATGTGCGTGCGAAATAATACTTTCTTTTAGCTACTGTCCTATCTTCAGGTACCTGTATTTCTGGTGATTGTAGTGACCGGTGTCCTTCTTTATCATTGCACGCTCCTTGGTGTTCTGTTTCTGGTTGTTCACTTTTTTTCGTTTTTCTGTTGTTTTTGCTTTTCTGTTGATCAGGGAATGCACTTTCATATCGTGTCCTGCATGAAATGAGCCTTTCACGCAAGTGCAGCTCACATCTCTGTACAGTATATTTCCATACCCAGAGTACGATATTTGATGGAGTTTTAACGTTCCTGGAACGGGTTTGAGTGTTTCCTTTGATAAAATTATTGCCTTATTGTCTATTTCTTGCTGTCCTACTTCATACACAAATACGGCAGAATTCTGGAAGTTCTTTACAAAAGACTTGGCACTCATTATATCTTTCCCATGAAGCACCAGGTCATTTGCTCGTCTTTTCAGAGCTCCACCTACACCGTCTGGCACTCCTTTTCCGTGTCCACTTTCATGGAAGTTCCATTCTCCAGATAAATTTCTGACTGTCATTTCGTGCGTAAAAAGTAAGAAATTGCCCTTCTGCTTGTATTGCGTTGCCGGACCATCGCTAAAAAAGTGGACAGTGTCAACATCTTTGTTGGCGTGTAGAAGTTTATCCAAAATGGGGTCCATAAATGCCAAAACTGAGCAAGGATTGTGATCTAGACTATCTGACACTGCGCAATATGTTTGTGAACTTAATGCAGTGTAAAAGACTCCAGTGTGAAGTGTTAATTGCTTTTTCGATGCCCCAAAATGCATGCTTTGTATTTCATTTGCTAATTTGCATTGGAAATTTTCAGCAAAATCGACGTGAACAAGTGCTTCGTTTGGCTTTAAATTTTCTTTGATATTTCTGTAATGTTTCATCTGATTTGCTATGTTGAATGCATGTATTTTGAACCTTTGCATCTCTGTAGAAAAGGCATCCATCAACACATGAATGCTATCTGTGACTGTTTCCTTGACGGTCAAAGTGATTTCTTTCTCGTCACCTTTAATAATTCTTTTCTCCTTCTTTGTTTTCCATTGCAGCCAGGATGTTTCCTCATTATTGTCTCCCTGGTCGTTTGTAATGATATTTATTTCTTTGCATTTCTCACATTTTCCATACATGCAATCCAAATCTTTTATGTCACAACTGAAAGTTTTTATCAGATCAGAAAGAGATTTCGACTCGACATGTTGTAATTTGAATAGTGAGTCTACAAGAAACTGCATGTTCTCATGTTTCTTACAACCACATGTGTCCCTATCAGATTCTTTTGGGGGTTGAACCCAGAATGGTCTAAGTCGACTAAATGTTGTGTAGCTTAGAGTTATGTTTGTATTTTCAATCAGGAACTTCTCATGTAACTTTTCTACAGTGTCATTTAATATTCTCCTTTGTTTTTTCACACCATTTTTAGTCACAGTGTCCTTCATACCAGGTGTTATCTTGCTGTTGTCGTCTCTTTCATAGAATTCAAAAATTTTCGGTTCAAGTCTGTATGACAAGGACCCTTTCTTAAAACGAGTTGTACCTGCTTTCATTTTAAGTTCTTCTCTTGCTTTGTCTATTAACTTATATTTCTTAAGCAGTCTACCCTGTGTCAACTCCGCTAGATACTTCTTTTGCTGTCTTTTAGCTTGGCCATATTTTGTCTTCAGTTCATCACTCAACGAAAGTTGAAACATAAGAGTTTTCTTTGCCTTGTTTTTTCATTTTTCGTCTATTTCGTCTACTTCCCTTCATTTTTCTATTTTCTGTGTTCCAATTCCGTAATAATTTGTTTGTTTTGGTTCTTGGTGTATCAGGACATTTCATTAAAGGTGAATTCTTCCTTTGTCTACTTAGGCGGACGTATAACTTTTGATTGAGTCGTCTTGTTGCTTCAAGTTGATCTTTTAATTTCATATTGTCTCTATAGCATTTTGCTATTCTTCTTTTCTTTCTCCGTGTATTGTGAAGACCGATCTGTGGAGTTGGATCAGGTACATGTACTAACGGACCTGGCCCAGGAGAGGATGGAGGCGTAAGAATTTGAGCATGATTGTTAGCCTTTCTTTTTCTTTCTGCTATCTTTTTTTTCTTCCATTCTTTTCTTTGTCTACGCTGTTCTCTATGCGTCATGTCATTAATATGTTTCAACTTTCCTACTGCAACATCTTGTTGATATTTCGATCTGCACTTTGCCTGGTGTTCTGCCCTTTTAAAAGGATCTGCGTCTCGTTTTTGTCGATAGCGACGTTGTTTTTCTGCATTTGTGAGTACCATGCTGAAAATATATAGAAGAAATATTTATCAATAAAAAAAAACATTATTATGATAAATCTGACTGTTTTATGTCATTTGTGTTACTGCATTTGTCACTTGCGTTACTTGTTCTATTATTGTAGGATAAACATCTTTTGTGACAAAGAATTCATTATAACTCTGATAAAAATGAGTGTAAATGGTATTTTTATCGTTATCATCTTGCTAATTTGATAATTTTTCATTTAATAACTTAGAAAGAACTATTGATTTGTCATTTGTGTTACCAATTTTGTCATTTGTGTTACTTTTTTAATAGTAACACAAATGACAGTAACACAAGTGACATACGGGCATGTAAATTGCACTTTTTATGAAATATATTCTCCCTGACAGCATGATTTATCTTCTGTCATAGTAAGTGTTCTAAAACAAAAACACTGGTCATAAAAAGAATATGAATTTAATATGTAAACTGCTTATTATTGCAATAACATTGTGGACAAAAATAAAAGTTATGCTATAACTGTACATACCTTTAAACTCAAGTTTGATGTTAAAACTGCATCATGTTGTCTGCTAAACTACCCATAATTCCAAAGAGGAAGCGCTGCTACTGGGAGAAACTATTTTTTATTTAAATTCATAAAGAGAGATAACCCGAACTTTAATTTTGTTTTACAAAGTAACACAAGTGACAAATTAAAACGGCACACCTAACACAACTATTTTGATATTTTTTTCGTAGATAGTTGCCTTTTTATCTTTTAAAGTTTCTAAATTCAAAAGAAGTCAATGCATAGAAAACTAACACACCAAAGCAGAAACAAAATATTCAGTATTATGCAAAAAATTTTGTATATCTTTATCATACTGCGGCGCACTTACATGCATTTTAAAGCATACCTAGCAATTTGAAATGCATATTTTATCACATAGAATTGCAGATAAGCGATATTTTCTGTTTAGATATCATTTCTTACATTTTATTGTTGAATTACGAAAAGAAAAAACATGATTTTTTTTAAATATTAGTCCAGAAATCAACTGCATATGTTACTTACACAAATATCTACATTTTTTGAAAATGACCCATATGTGTTTTGTTTTTTTTTGTATTTTTTTTTTCTGTATTACAGTCATTGACAAACAGAAATATACGTGTCTGAAAATGGATATAGCCCTCACGAGAAATATTGGGTACCATTTGACCCAAATATATATTCCGAGTTGTCTTATAGTCATTCTATCATGGGTGTCCTTTTGGATTAGTGTTGATGCCACACCCGCTCGTATATCTATTGGAATATTAACCGTCCTTACCATGACAACACAGAGTTCCGGTGCACGTGAATCATTACCAAAGGTGTCTTATGTTAAGGCAATTGATGTTTGGATGGCTGTCTGTCTGTTGTTTGTATTTGGAGCTCTGATAGAGTTTGCCTTTGTAAATGTTCTATCAAGAGTTGAACGACGAAGAAAGTCGCCAAGGTCTAAACAAATTAATGAATCCAATCAACATACAAATGCAAAAAAAGTAAGTTCTAAATTTTGTTTTTCATATAATATAAAAGGCAAGATTTTCGGCTTATCTGAATGTTTGTGAGTGCAAATGCAGTCTACATAAAAACGATCCTTTTCATAATGAGAATAACCGTTTTGTATGAAGAAACACTATATTTTAGAATGGAAATCGCTTATACCAGTTGAAGCGGAAATAAAATTAATGCATTGATTTAATTTAATCGTCAAAACGTGAAATGCAAAAGCCGTAACCTTTCAGATCTTTTTTAGAGTGGCTCAGAAATTTCTGGATTGCAAATTCTGATTTTATCATGTACTTAAACTGAACACTGGTTACTAATTTTTCATCAATTGAACAGGTCGAGAACTCTAGATTTCCTGACGTCATAATATATTTGCATAGTAATTTCCCAAACACAAGGCCAATATGGCCTTGAAAAACTGACCAATCGACTCAATGAACTACAATGCATTGTTGGCTACTACGAGTTTACTACCACTTGAAAACACGTGGAATTAATGGATAAACTGTCAACTAATATAGTGTCTGGGACTCTCAAAATAAATGTTTTTGTTCTGCGAGTAGGTTTATTGTAAAACATTTAACATAATCTTCAATTTGCATTCTTAGATTAAAAAAAGTTTTGTTTACGGGCTTCACATTTTGACTTTCTTTTTCTCCTGGTAAAAGTAGTTGAACGGATTTGTATGTCCATTGTTATGCATTGTACCTGTGCAATATTTTCACGGCGTGAAACTGAAATTTCAGATGGATTGACCACTGTCCAGTGTGGATTTTTTAAGCTCTTTTAAACCTGTATAGTGTCTTCCCAAACACTTTTTTGCCTGGAAAAACACGAAAACTGGCACTGAAACACTTCTATCTGTATAAGATGTGTATACTTTTTATCAGGACCTGAACTAAAAGTAAGAATATCATAATATTCAGTATGCTATAAATAAATTTTATAAAAGCGGGGACGATAAATACATGTAGCTTAACATATTTTGTATAGTTTCATCCATCGATAAAGTTCGTCTATTGCTAATTTTATTCTAAAATATACCTCAGAGGTATTTTTATCGTTCGGTTGCTTTCTTATTGACCTATGTGCAATATCTCTAATTATTAAAATCATCTGGATCATAGTGGGTGCCAAATTATCTATTATTTTTTTTCTAAAACGTGCTTTGTTTATAGAAATAATCAGATGAGGTATGAGTGCCAAAATGAGACATCTTTCCATCCAAGACACATTCTAGTAGAGTAAGCAATCATAGGTTCAATGCTGAAAAGTAAGCTACAGGGACCAACAATTACAAGTGTAAAACAATCCAAACAACAACAAAAACAACGGCCTAATTTTATATACACAAGGAGAAGAAATTTATCCAATAAATAAAAGAAATATGATAGGTTTAGATCCAAAGCTGCAATTTTCACATAACATATCAAAGTTCCCACCTTGTTGCACATAAACATAAATAACATCATTAATGATTTTATTAAGGTTGACAAATATCCGAGTCCGTTAAGAATAAAAAAAATCCAATATCTCCATTAGAAATAAAAAAGAACTTTGCAAAGACGAAAACAAAATGAAACTACTGACAGTTGCTTGCTTCACTACCTTCAGAACAAAGGGAACAGTTTGAAAGTTCAAAATACTGAAATATGTCAAAATCAATACTTATAGATTTTGTTAACACTGTCAGACATGAATTTAACAAGGTCTTGTGCAGTTTTGATGAAATATGATAGATGATATAGGCTTTGGGCATGTTCTGTACCTGTCAATTCTCAATATTACTTCTAGTGTTCTACAAACGTCAGTAAATTTTTCATAATGGAAAACCGAACTTTCTGAAAGATATTTGTATACAAAAATAGGGTGATGTGGTATAATTGCCAATGGGACAACTATCCACTTGACCTCAAATGAAGTTGATGTACATGTAAGTAATGATGGGCAACCGTACAGCCTTTAACAACAAGAAAACACCGTACCGTATAATCGGCTATAAATGGCCCCGATTGATGATTATACGTTGTTATTTCTGGAAGACAAATGAATAAACACATTCTCAATATCATAAAACTCATGTGAAAACTTAGAAAATGTAGTGACCCATCATATATTTTTGCCTTTTTGTACGATCACGAAATTCAAGGATCACACATTTTTAACTATCTATACGAAGTTGCTGCCCTCATGAATACTAGCACCGGCTGTTATCAACGGCTAACCTTACGCTAGTACGTTTGTCTTATTGGTAATTGTGTTTGCCACTGTTGTTTTGCTGCTGTCTGGTGGACAAATACCTAAAACCTCCATGTCATCATCAAACATATATAATAAAATTGAGAATGGAAATGGGGAATGTGTCAAAGAGACAACAACCCGACCAATAATGGCTATATATCGGGTAATTTAAACACTTTTTATCTCCGCATAGAAACAAATCTTCGTTAATCTGAGCATAGAACGAATAATTTTTATCATGAACTATAAATGTACATGTGGATACATTAAATGAAAAAAATAACGAAATTGTTAATCCCGGATTGCACGGAAAAAAAAGGTTGTATTTTAGGAAATAGGACGTGTTCTGGGTTAATTGTAAACACGTACATGTGTAGTAGTACATCATGCATTGTTACTCATTTAATGGATTGGTAAAAAAAAACAGGTAAACATAAATTAAGTCACACATAAGTAAACAATTACATGTGCGAGGACATAAGTATGCTAATTCATGCATTTCCATATAAGGTAGTGTTTCCGACCTGTTGAAAGGGGATTTAAATCCTGTACAAGCCTAAATCATACTTATCTGCCTTTACTTCAAATATTTTATGGAAAGTCCCTCAGTCTTTGATATTATTGAACCAATTTCATTTCTTCGCCATTCGATCCTGACCTTCAGATGTGAATATGAAAATGTTTCTTTGTACACCAATTAGGCCGTTAGTTTTCTTGTTTGAATTGTTGAAGATTTGTCACCTCTTATAGCTGACTGGCTTTGCTCATTGCTGAAGACCTTACGGTGACCTATATAGTTGTTTGTTATTGTGTCATTTTGGGAACTTGTGGAGATTTGTCTCATTTGCAATCATCTTTAAGTAGTAACCGCTATAACAACTGGTTATAGGATAATATTTCCTGAAATGTTATGTATCACACAGAATTTGTTTGAATTTCAGAAATATAATTGATTATTTATTTACATTTGTACATTTTGCATGATTTTGTAGACTTGCTCAAAATTCTTGCAACAACATATCTTGTAAAATCGTTACAAATAATTAATATAGCAAACAGAATATAATAACAATGATTTGTTTATTGTAGATAAATCGAGACAAGATGGCAGTTTTTTTCCTGTTTGTAAAAAGGAGTTTAACAAACAGAGAAGAAGCTAGAATTGTTGATAAACTTTCTAGAGTTATCTTTCCTTTGGTTTTTCTCACATTTAACGTCATATATTGGGCCGTGTACGCATTTTGGGAGCCAGATTTGCACCAGGGGAGATAAACGTCATGGATTTCCTATATAACAACTATATTAATTTTAATATATCAAAATGAATTGAACTTATATATCAAATGGTTTCCCACGAAGATCCCATTTAGCTGTAATCAATAACTGTATGATGTACAAACGAAATGTTCTTCGTTTACTACTTATTTCCGTTTTGATAATCTTTATCTCTAATACTGTTTAGCTTTTCATGATCAACAATTTACATATCACTTATGTTTAGAAACTTGCATTTTGCTTTTCATTTGTGTGATTTTAAAACTTGTGAATTTACTACATGTGCTGTTGCAACGTCTATTGCACAACTGATCAGTCATGATTTATTTACATGTGTTGCTAGCTAATGTCGTCATGACACTATTTTGTAGAGTCAATTTCTTGTAAGGTTCAAAATAAATGCAAAACAAGAATGTGTCCATAGTACACGGATGCCCCACTCGCACTATCATTTTCTATGTTCAGTATACCATGAAATTGGGGTCAAAACTTTAATTTGGAATTAAAATTAGAAAGATCATATCATAGGGAACATGTGTACTAAGTTTCAAGTTGATGTAACTTTAACTTCATCAAAAACTACCATGACCAAAAACTTTAACCTGAACTTTGCACTATCATTTTCTATGTTCAGTGAACCATGAAATTGGGGTCAAAACTATAATTTGGCATTAAATTAGAAAGATCATATCATGAGGAACATGTGTATCAAGTTTCAAGTTGATTGGACTTCAGCTTCATCAAAAACTACCTCGACCAAAAACTTTAACCTGAAGCGAACGGACGCACAGACGGACGCACAGACGGACGGACGAACGAACGAACGGAGGCACAGACCAGAAAACATAATGCCCCATCTACTATCGTAGGTGGGGCATAACAAATGGGAGCATTCTCGTACTTGCATAGTATCAAATTGAAATAAATAAAATAAAATACATGTAGTTCAAAGTTTGGAACATTTTGTCAATGGAATAATCAAAGGAGAATGAGTGGAACTGTTTAATTTTTGAGTTTTCGATGTTGATTTTATTTTTACTGATCCCGTTTAAGTTAAGGCTTATATCTGAAAACTTTATAACTGTAGGAGTTAAAAGAAACAGACGATATCAAAATCAACAATGATAATAGTTCAAGTAATAATATTCAGATTGTAAATGTTGAATATTTCAAAGAGCCAACAACCCTATCATAAAGTAGAAATAGCCCAAGACCAACCATGGATATTCAACTCAGCAAAAATCCAACACCCGGAGGCGGACCATTGATTACCATGACAATAAAGACATGAAATTAATAACAAAACGTAACAAACTTAATAAGATAAGTACGGATTGAGTAATTAAAACCCGTTTAACTGCTTTCGTTTTTTGAGATTTAAGCCTAAACTTTGACGGGAAATATAAATATGGAACGAATAAAGGAGGGTGAGTTTGGGTAAATTCTGTCTCCTAGAATAAAGCACCCAACAGGAAAGTCTCAATGTGCGCAGGGTCCAATTGGTCCGACTTGCTGTTAAATTATTTTTGGAATAAGTTACAGAAATATAAAGGTGCGCTCAATCAGCTACAGAGTTTTGTGTATTCTTGTTGAAAAAAGAGTGATACAGCACCAACAAAACTGATAGTTTCATAGTTTTTAAAAGTTACATTTTCTTTAAATTCCATTTCAAAAGTAAAAAGAAAAAATGAGAAAAATAAAACCGAAGAAAACTTTATATACAGCTTGCCATAAAAAATCCAAAAAAAAAATCCAAAAAAAATTATATATATATACTTAAATTTGTACGATTATAAAACATACAAAGAGAATAAGACAAAAAAAAACCAACAAAACCTAAATACATTACCGAACATCTTCTTAAAGTGTTTTTCAAATACTATTTCAACGTTTTCACTTAGTTATCTTCTTGAGTTTATCAGTTTAGGTAGAAGATAAATCAATTATAATCATTTAAGGTCAAGAAGACTTTATTTTTGTGATCATTTGAATTTTAGATTTGGGGCAATGAAGTTACCCCGGATCCGAGGATGTTTTTTTTTTCTTCAAATAAAACAATATCGTTTTTATATAGATTAGACTGTTGGTTTTCCCGTTTGAATGGTTTTACACTAGTAGTTTTTGGGGCCCTTTATAGCTTGCTGTTCCGCGTGAGCCAAGGCTCCGTGTTAAAGGATGTACCTTGACCTATAATGGTTTACTTTTATAAATTGTTACTTGGATGGAGAGTTGTCTCATTGGCACTCATACCACATCTTCCTATATCTATAGACGGGCGTTCACGTCTAGATTAGTTTTACCTCATGTTAGCGACAGACCTTCTTGTATTGATCTGATACTTGATAAGATTCAAAAAGATTTCTATTCCAATCAATCCCAAAGATCTCTATTTACCCCCTTTTATGTATCTACTAAAAAAATTATGTCATTTACATCAGAACATCAGAATCTCTTATACGATGGCTGTCCTTGGTCTGAATATTTTATATTCTTCGCCATACTTTATTGATCAATTAGATTTTCAACTGCTTTGATTAATTCGTAAATTGTATATCATATATCATATATTTCAAGTCAATATAATATGTCTACGACTCAAAATGGTCTTAAAAAATCCAGGATGTATATAAAAAGTATGTAAAAGAAATCTCAAATGGAAGACGATCACAGCCGATAGTCCAAAATAATGGATAAATGAATGCATCCTCTTTTCTCGATACGACAATTTACGTCAAGTTGGGTCAATTTTAGTTCGTACGTAAGATATTGAGAAACATCTATTGAACGAAAGACAATATTTAAATAGATGTAATTTTATTAATAAACTAAAAAATGCACGCATTTTTAAAAGAATAAAGCATTTGTAGATCATACAATTGAGAATGGAAATGGGGAATATGCCAAAGAGACAACAACCCGACCATAGAAAAAAAAAACAAAAGCAGAAGGTCACCAACAGGTCTTCAATGTAGCAAGAAATTCCCGCACCCGGAGGCGTCCTTCAGCTGGCCCCTAAACAAATATATGCTAGTTCAGTGATAATGAACGCCATACTAATTTCCAAATTGTACACAAGAAACTAAAATTAAAAATAATACAAGACTAATAAAGGCCAGAGGCTCCTGACTTGGGACAGGCGCAAAAATGCGGCGGGGTTAAACATGTTTGTGAGATCTCAACCCTCCCCCTATACCTCTAGCCAATGTAGAAAAGTAAACTCATAACAATACGCACATTACAATTCAGTTCAAGAGAAGTCCGAGTCTGATGTCAGAAGATGTAACCAAAGAAAATAAACAAAATGACCATAATACATAAATAACAACAGACTACTAGCAGTTAACTGACATGCCAGCTCCAGACTTCAATTAAACTGACTGAAAGATTATGATTTTATCATATGAACATCAGGCACAATCCTTCCCGTTAGGGGTTTTGTATCATACCATCATAACATATATGCAAAGATCATAACCCGTGTCATGCCAACAACTGGTTTTTTAATAAATGTGTTTAGTTCCGATGCAAAGACCTTATAAATAAAGGCAACAGTAGTATACCGCTGTTCAAACTCATAAATCCATGGACAAAAAACATAATCGGGGTAACAAACTAAAACTGAGGGAAACGCATAAATATAAGAGGAGAACAACGACACAACACTACAATGTAACTAACACACACAGAAACGGACCAAGCATCAGACAAAATCCCACGAGAATAACAAATTTAACATCAAAACCAAATTCATGAATTTGGGATAGACAAGTACCGTGACACGTCTTATCGCAATCAATATTAACACCAAAATATGCAATCTTTAATGACCTGACAACAGTATCGTAACTATATCCCTTCTTAATAAGTCTATTCATAGGTTTTGTTAGTTTTTGAGGTGAATACTGACACCTTTGTGCTTTATAAAGAATATTTCCATAAAAAATTGGATGTGAAATACCTGAACGTATAAGAATTAAAATTGAAAATGGAAATGGGGAATGTGCCAAAGAGACAACAACCCGACCATAGAAAAAAACAACAGCAGAAGGTCACCAACAGGTCTTCAATGTAGCGAGAAATTCCCGCACCCGGAGGCGTCTTCAACTGGCCCCTAAACAAATATATACTAGTTCAGTGATAATGAACGCCATACTAATTTCCAAATTGTACACAAGAAACTAAAATTAAAATAATACAAGACTAACAAAGGTCAGAGGCTCCTGACTTGGAACAGGCGCAAAAATGCGGCGGGGTTAAACATGTTTGTGAGATCTCAACCCCTCCCCTTATACCTCTAGCCAATGTAGAAAAGTAAACTCATAACAATACGCACATTACAATTCAGTTCAAGAAGTCTGCATGTTGAGCTATATTTACGAATGATGTCCTTATACCGATGATAAAATTTAGTAAATGTTTTGACTAGTTTGTGATATCGAAAACCCTGGTGTATTAATTTTTCAGTAATACATAAATTTCTCTCGTTATGCATGTTGTTTTAAATTGTATAAACACTTCATTCCTACACGGGCTTATTTACAAAATAATGACCGTACTCTTTTCATGTAATAACTTTGATGACATAACATATTATTTATTATTAATAACACAACAGACTAGATAATTGAGTAAGTGTGAGTAATGTTTGTACTTATCTCTAAAATGCAAATAGTCAGTTTAAAATAACGTATTGAATTATTGATGCATTTAAACGTCCTACTCCTCCATCAATATTCCATTTGTACAAAATACCACAGCTGGCATTTGAAAGTATTCAATAACAAAGAGTTCATTAAAAACCGTGTTTATTAATTTATAAACCCGATTAAAATGTATATGTATCGAGGATTGTTGATATGATGTTTATCATCAATTAATAAACAGTATCATTTACACAAACTCTGATATAACATGTTGTGTTCTGGAAATTTATCAATCAGCTCGTAGCTGTACAACACAGAACAAGTAAGTTGCTTTTAATATTATGCATTGTATCTTCTAATTCAAACAATCAAATCTAAATGTATCTATACATATGGGACGTTTCCTATGACTTAGCTACATGTAACATATACTTTAAATTTGATTTATAACTTCATATTTAGAACTTCTTCTTCTAGCATTCTCGAAGACATAGGATTGGAACAGTAAACACACCTTTCGTAGTAAAACTATTATATACATATGATATTATTAATCTATATTTTCAACATCGTCTTTTAGAATAATTTCCTAAAGTGAAATTATACTTTCTAATTAATCAATAAGTAGGAGGATGCATTTGGGTGGTTCAGTTTGACAACCAATTGTTATGTATTGTCATTAAGGTATGAGGGTTGCACAGCTATTGTTTGACCCAGATGTGTCACATTATATACAACTAGTAGAGGGGGGCCTCGGTTATGTATGTATCATTTTGTCTTTATTTGTTTTTTGCACTAGAAGGTTTTGTCCTTTTCCTTCTGGATCTGTTTGATTCAAATAGTTATTTTAATAAATCGATGAAACGCATTACATGTTAATTGTTAGTTAATCAAACAATTGAAGCAATAGAACAAATGTCCTTACAATTGAAGAGGTGCTTCTCCGAAAATATGTTATGTTTGTTTTGGATTTTTTATGTCATCTTTTTTATGTGCGAGTAGAAATACGTAAAAGGAGAGGTATAACACCTTGTAAGAGCCATAATAATTGTCAACGGCTACAATTTATATAAAACGTTAAAACATAAAGCCAACTCCTATAGTAGTACATTGTAATAGTTTACCTTCTACAATAATTGAAATAATACAATGTGACCCCCTATTACTTTGTTTCCGTCACATAATCAGAGAAATACCACAACTATTAGACGAAGTCTACCTTGGAAAATGTCCAATGCTGACAAAGAAGTTGTTTACAAAACTCTTTTAATAGTTTACAAAGCATTACTATCTATCTGATTTTAACCCTAAGTTGTAAAATATAGATGGTTTCAATTATTGATTGTATATAAGTTGCAAAATATGACAAACTTTTTCAGAGCGTGAACAATTTATACAATATATAGGTTCTCCGAAATATGGGGTTGACCAGGGTAAAGGGTTGAAAATTTAGAAGCCTGAACATTAAGTATTTAGGAAATGCAGTTTACATCCTTCAACAATTAGCAAAAGGTTTAACGAATACATGTATCTGCCTCTTTCTGACTGTTGCATTGCTTTTTATTGAATATGTGTCGCAGATTGATTTAAACATTCGTTGAGTAATCAATTAGTTCATATGTGCACAATTAAATATTAACAGACCATCCGATTATTTCATATTATTGTTAATAACTAATTCTTGTCAAATATGAAGGCTAATAATCAATATTGCGATAGTTTTTACTTAATTAAATGCGTACGTTAATTCATTGTACTGATAATGAATAAAACTTTGTTATGTTACAAACGCCGACCTAATCCTGTATATATTGAACAGTAAATCGCTTTTGAGTGGTCTACAGATGCTAAAATACACCTTTCTTAAATTCTATACACCAATCAAAATAATCGTCTTCCTTTTTTTATCAACTATTCGACGGCTGCTGGCGTTAGTTTGAATCAATCGTTTATAACCTTGAAAATGTAACTCACAATCTGGTTAAGGATTTTTCTTTATACATGTATATTCAAATCTTTTAGTAACGACAAACGAATGAATTATTGCAATTAGAATGTTTGATATGATAGCTGTACTTTTTCATAGACAACATTTATATTCGCTATGCAGATTCGGTTTATTGCAAATTTTATAGGAATTCCAATGGGGGCTACTTGTGCTCTTCTTATTGTTGACCATTTTTGTATTGTTCGAATTGCAATTTAAAATCAAAACAGATCCATCGAAACATTACCTGATACAAATATGCATCGGAACTAATACAATCGAGAATGGCAATTGGGAATGTGTCAAAGAGACAACAATCCGACCATAGAACAGACAACAGCAGAAGGTCACCAACAGGTCTTCAATGCAGCGAGAAATTCCCGCACCCGGAGGCGTCCTTCAGCTGACCCCTAAACAAATATATATACTAGTCACACTATGGTGACCTTCTGCTGTTGTCTGCTATATGGTCGGGTTGTTGTCTCTTTGACACATTCCCCATTTCCATTCTCAATTTTATGGTATAACACTTTTGATATCAAGATGATATGTTGGCTCTTAATAATGACGATTTCAGTATGATCACTCAGAAGATTAGTCCTGTTGAATGAATTTACTTAGTTATTAAAGCTTACTGATTGCAATTGCAATTGTTATCTATATATCATTTTGATTTCCTATTGTTGGTTATCCGTTTTATCGTTCCACTGGTACAATCGTATGGTGATAAATGTTTCGTAACTTGTTCGAATAGCTCGTGTATTTAATATCGTATTGAAATTAACGAAAAAAAATATGTATTATGATAAATTATCAAATTAAGGTTTTTGACATCACAAACTTGTCAGCACTTTTACTAAATTTTATTTTCGATACTACATCAATCGTTTTAATAAATTTACGTGCAGACATCTTAAACGTGCAGCTATTTCATATTCCATCTTAAATGTTTCTATTCTACATCAAACATTTGAAAATGTTGTCATTCACGCAAAAAAGCTAACTAAACCTTTAAAAAGACACATTTAAAAGTGATAATCATGCTAAAGATGGCAATACGTTTGAATTGATATTGATTCACTCAAAGCCTCTTTGCATCGAAAATAAACACATTTTATTGCTATTGCATGCTATGGGTAATATTCCTCGCGTGTAATTTATGATTGCGTGATAATAAACCGCTAACGGGAAACATTTTGGTCATTTTCATATGATGAGGAGATAATCTTTCATTCTCTTTCATTACAAGGTCTGGAGCTGGCTCGTCATGAAGTGCTAGAAGTCCTTGTCAATTTGTTTAGTTTATTCTGTCAATTCCCAATTCAATCGGTATTCCAAAGCATGCGGCTGCGACTCAGACTTTATAAAACATCACAAGTGTCTGAGCAAAAAGCTGATGAACCAGGGTTACATAAAACAATATCTTGTCATTTTTCTATAAACGATCATCGGACGATACCAAGACTTTGGGGATAAACATTTATTATTAATATCACAAATAATACACGATGGTCCTGAAGTATGTATTCTAAGTCTCATCTTAATAATTTGTGATAGTATTCTTTTATTTGTCTTCATAGATAATCTTTCTTATTTTGTCTTTGTGAATAATCATTCTTATTGTATATTCTGTATTTGTGGTTATATCTGAAGGGTAATCGGGAAGGTTTAAAATCTAAAGAATAAAAAAACACTTTAACCCGAAACATTTTTAGACCTGTCCTAAGTCAGAAACATCTAGCCTTTGTTAGTCTTGTAATTTGTTTAAAAACAATTGTATGTTTCGGTGGGTTTTCTACATAAACAAATGGCTGTATTAAGTAAGGAATATAACAGTCCGTTTGATGTTTTTGAGGGTTTGATTTTACCTTTTGCTTAAGGACTTTCCGGTTAGAATTTTCCCCTGAGTTCAGTATTGTTGTTATTTTGCTTTTTAGTGTTGAATCAATTTCGCTATTATTCACTATTGTTAAGAAGCTAATATGCGACCGGTTGCGGGATTAATCTCGACGCGTTGAAGACTTCAATGTGGCCTTGTGTTGTTCTTGTGTATTTGTTTAGGTTATGTCTCTTGAACACATTTCCACGTATCCATACTGTTTCCATTTCCAATCCAATTTATGTATTCTACAATATTCAGAATAGGACACAGTTATTTATTTTTTCAAACGGTAGGTTTTAAAAATCAGCAAAAAGAGGGAAAATGCACACTCTTTGGCAATGACACGCATGTATGTTTTTTTACATGTATCACTTTTACAAATTAAAAGTGAAAAATGGACCTTGAGAATATTAAAAAAAAATTAAAATTAAATCTAACTTTCCTTTTCAGGTATTTTTTATGTTGTCATATTCTTGATAATGTTTATCTATGTGTACTTGCTTGGTTTGATAATAACCATAAGAGCGTACCAGCCAGTAAACAATACAGAAAGGTATTTATTTATTTTGTCCTTAATTGTTGTATATGGATAAGATAAGATAAATTTATTTTATTAAAGTGTCACGTATTGATCTTACACAATAGTAAAATATTTACACAAGTACAATCACATAAAAAAAAAAGATCAACACCCAGCCTTAAAAGACTTATGAGACACTATATGTTATTTGTTTGATTTTGTGTCTGATTGTTTGATATAAGTAAAACCTTTTCTAATTGCATATATTGTTTGCTTACTTATTTTTGAAATGTACAGAACAAGTTGTATACACATGGAGAATGAGTGAAGGACACAATGCTAACTGTTCGATATATTATAGTTACGTTTAAAAGTTATCAATTCTAGTTTCTGTAGCAGGAATAATTTTGGCATGTTTGGTGATTTAGTTTTCATATGAAGAAAAAAAAGGCAAAACATACTAAAGCACCTTTGAAAACTTGTTAGATGAATAAAGGCAAACATGAAACTTGTATCTTCGATTCCCATTTTTATAGAAAAAGCTCTGGTGAATGAGATGGTGAAGTCCGTCTTTCAACTAAGCATGGGAAATAGTAGTGTAAAGCGAAAAAAAATCAAAAGTCTATTAAAATGTTGCTGCAAAATTGCATCCCTTATCTCGTAAAGTTTTGTTTTGAACAGACCCTCATCGTTTTTTTTACTAGATGTAAGTCATGATATGAGTATGGCTTGTTTATATTTTTGGTACCCTTTAGTTCAATTTTGATATGATAGTTGCGTTCAATATAGTCACCAACATTAAGATTATTTGTGAGAGAAGGACATCATTTATATAGCGAAATGTCAAAGGGTAGAATTTAACCAAAAACTGTACTTGATACTTAATATACAGATGTGTTTTTTCTCTGATAACCAAACATGTAGTCTATTTTTATTCAGAGATTTGGTATTAAAAGAACTCTTGAAGAATTATAATTCTGCTGTTCCACCAAATTATAATAACGGTGAGTTTCTCTTACTTCTAAGTACAGTTTCCAAAAACTTAAGTTGAGGAAAATAGTACAAATCATTAAATGGTTTTAGATGTCATTTCAATAAAAATACAGTAGATTATGATAATAACATAAATACCATAACGAACATTGCTAGGACTAAGCCATAACATATTCACAAGCAATGTTATTAATATAAAGAGTTTGGACACAATAGCTTTTAATTTTACTGAATCAGATCTTAAATACTCAATGATAATTAAAGTTTATATACAATTATACAAAAATCTACCAATTCTTAGTACAGTAGTTGCGTACATAAGCTGCTTGTCTTTCTTTTGTCTTTAACATAATTTATGTTTAAACAAGCAACAAATACAAATCAAATTAGTATTCCAGGTTCATATATTGTAATAACAAGTTTTCATGACAACCATTGACAATTAGCAAATGTCATTTATATATCGAAGTACTTTACGGATATTATGATGGATTACTGTTCAATTTGTCCGCATATCTATACGGATCACGGACATAATTTGAATTACCCATAGGATTTCTTTCTATCGACCAACCTATATATTCATATATATGTATCCGTTGTTTTATTTTTTGAAATGTTAGTGTGTGCAAGGGAAAAAAATCGTTCACTAAGAGCGAGACATTTAGTTTTAAAACCACAAGTATTAATATTTACTTTGTAAATCAAAGTGACGATTATGATAATTTGTTCGAATACAAATTAAATCACTAAAATCATATTTTGTTTTATCAATAAGTTTGTTTTTTTTAAACACAAAGTATTCCTGTCTTTTTTGAAGAGCATCATTGATTTAAAGTTTAAATGATGTGATATGTGACATAACTGTGAAATACAAAATATAGTTTCTTAAGGGGGTACAGAACAGCCAAGGGAGTTAAAACTGTTAAAAATCAAATGAGTTTTAATCAAATACTGTTAGTTTGGAGAAATCAAGCTTTTCAACGATTAAAATAAGTGTTTGTCAATAAGATTAACGGTACCAATTTTCCTGCACCAGATGCGCATTTCGACAATACATGTCTCTTCAGTGATGCTCGTGGCCAAAAATATTTGAAATCTAAAGCTTATATAAAAGATGAAGCCCTATAATTCAAAATGTCCAAAAGGTATAGCCAAATGCGTGAAAGGAATCAGAGCTTTGCATGAGGGAGATAAAATGCAGCGCTATATAAGCGGTTCAAATTTCTAGTAATCTTTATACTTTTGTAAACAGGTCAAAGTACAGCCCGTAACAGAGAAGTGATCGAATTGATGTTTCTTTACCGTCAAAATTAGCTACGTTATCGACAAACTTAATTGAGTAGTGACCGAACTATTGGTACTTTAACGTTAAAAAGATTGACAATGCTGACAAACTTTCATGAGTCGATAATCAAGTTTAATACCGATAATATTGAAAATAATTCTAATAATATGAAACAAAATATGTCCATGCTGCTATTGCATCATTTCGATTGGGCTAAAAGTAGTCATTTCTTCAAAGTCAGAACAGAAAAAAAAGATTTATGGAACGACGTCTTGATAGTATTATTTCCTTTACAATTTTACCGAAACTAAAAGAAATATACTGGTGAACAATTAAAAAGGTGTTTGATAGGAATGAAGTCCTTTATTTTTTCGGACTACAATGTGTACCGTATGTGTGATGGATTTGAATTCAATCAATAACTTTGAAATGTTTTCTCATATGTATACACAAAAGGGAGGACTGGTATTTGTACTTCTGTTAGAATATGTCTTCATCCGTTTCACATGCCAAACTTTTTTCTAGTACTGTATGGGACGATTCTGTACTCATACTTCACGCGTAGTTGAGTACAAGTGTCCTCGTAGGGAACGCACCCGACTACGCGTGCAGTAAAAAGTGTACTCTTTCGTCGGATACCGGGCAGTTTCTTTGTTATATCTGTACTTTATCAAATACATGTACATGTTAATATTTACTTAATATTAAATAGGTAAAAATTATTGCTGAAAGCCTGTTTAGGGTTTCTTTCTTGTGCATGCTTATATAATTTTTCACATGCCTGAACTCATTGACGATAATGTAAGGTGCTCTATTAGAAAAAAATGGATTTCTAGTTCGGGCTTGAAAAAGAAATTTCGCCTTTTCTTGAGCCTGTTTTGTACATTTAGTTTAACAGATATGATCCAATAGAAATTTTCACATGGAACCTTCGGTGAATAGGAAAATGAAAAGATAAGGGGTAATTTACAGAGAGACCACACTCCATCCATGCGAAAAACGGAGGGAATTTAAAAATCTAGAGGTCTCCACAAGGCTTTCAAAAAGGGTGGAATCTCACTCCTTCTGAAAAGCTCTAAATCGCCCCAACGTGTACATGTACGTTTGGTCATCAAGAGATTCTGGTTTCTCATTTTGCGTGTCATAAACATTTAAATCGGATTTGAATTTTAATTTTAATTTACCGAACCATTTCCGTACATTAAATCTTAAGACGGTCAGAACATTTAAAGGACGCAACAGATCGAAGTACAATTTTAAGTAGTTCATAGATGTGCAATAATTCAGCTTCCTGTACATGTTCATGAAGTTCTAAATTTTGAATGTTGATTTCTTTAAAAAACAGCATTTTTTACAATAAAAATTCTCAAAATGTCCGTTAACAATGAAAAAGTTTGACCATGAAATATCACATATCTAAGAAAAGCAGTCGTTTAATTGATTATAAGAAAGTTTCAGTAAATCATGTCAAATTTCTTTAATTTTAGAGTTTTCCCTTTAGTTATACAAATGTAGCTCCATGTCTGATGGTGAAATAAAAATGAATGTCTCAGAAAGTGGTGGATTAGTTTCCATAAATGACAGATGAATCGGGCCAAGCTTAGTAACTTACAGTAAACAGACTACTGTAACATTGACGCACTCGTCGAACTGTTTAAAAGATTTGTGTTTATGACCGAAAATGTATATACAACTTCATTTATAAATTAATCTGAATTTCATAGCGCGTCGTCACAATAATGAAAGTTATAAAAAAAATCTATAACCAGCAGATCTATATTTCTATAAAGAAAGTATTCTTGTACAAAAGGGTATTTATTATAAAATGGTCCTAACTATAGAATAGATTGTTTACCACAGAAATCTTAAACGGAAGTTTCGACAATTTTAAACAAGAGATTTGATAATAAATTTAACTTTAAATAAACACTGAAATAATTTTAATACCTCGAAGGTGTAAAGAATAAACCAACAATCTCAATCTTTAAAAGTGTCTTCATTGCACTTACCGACGAGTTCATGTTTACAGTAGAAACAGTGGATGTGACTCCAATAAATTCATTATCATTGTAGTCATGAATATTTATCGCTTATATTAAATTGAAAAAGATTTTATCGAGGTCGCACCAACTGTTTCTACAGCTAAAGCTAGGTTCACACTGCCGATCAGATCAACTCGATCAAGCCCGATCAAGACGAATTACGTGATCGGGAGACTGGTCTGACTCAATCGATAAGGATGTTCGGGTAAGTCTACCTTACTCGTCATCGATCTGAATATCTACCCGAGAGTTTTTGACATGTCAAAAACAATCGAGTAAGAACCGAGAAGCAAGTCACTCGAGAAGAGATCGAGAATTCGTCGAGTTGCGGTCGAATTGATCTGGAAAGGATCGTGTATCGAAATACAACAAAATTTACGTTGTATTCCGACCAATATCGATCTCTACACGATCCTTTCCCGATCAATCTTGATCTCTACTCGACGAATTATCGATTTTTTTCTCGAGTGACTTGCTTCTCGGTCCTTACTCGATTGTTTTTGATACTCGAAGAATTATCGATTTCTTCACGAGTGACTTGCTTCTCGGTCCTTACCCAAGAGTTTTTGACATGTCAAAAACAATCGAGTAAGGACCGAGAAGCAAGTCACTCAAAAACAATCGAGTAAGGACCGAGAAGCAAGTCACTCGAGAAAAAATCAATAATTCGTCGAGTAGAGATCGAGATTGATCGGGAAAGGATCGTGTAGAGATCGAGATTGGTCGGAATACAACGGAAATTTTGTTGTATTCCGATACACGATCCTTTCCCGATCAATTCGACCGCTACTCGACGAATTCTCGATCTCTTCTCGAGTGACTTGCTTCTCGGTCCTTACTCGATTGTTATTGACATGTCAAAAACTCTCGGGTAGATGGTCAGATCGATGAAGAGTAGGGTAGACTATCCCGAACATCTTTGTTGATTGAGTCAGACCAGTCTCCCGATCACGTAATTCGTCTTGATCGGGCTTGATCGAGGTGATCTGATCGGCAGTGTGAACCTAGCTTAAGATCAGTTACATGTAACATGATCTCGTCGATTCGCACGACGAAGCCATTGTTTATGACAGAACACACATTCTAGATTATGTATTTTTGTTTCCGTCAGTTCGAAAGTATTTGATCAATTCAACTCCTTTGTATTTCATAATATGTGTCATGAACAAAGACATATGTTCGATTGAATAATGATTTCCTCGTAACAAATGATAGAAATTTCGGAGATCCCGTATTTGATCCTTTACCGTTAAAATGAAAATGCCAATGACAGAGGTTGATTATAAAAAATGTTTTACTGTGTTAAAAAAAACTTCGACTTAAACAATGAAAACTTACACGTTGGACATGAAATATTTTGTCGATGAAGAAAATTAAATTATGTCACTTCTGAAATAAGTTTGTCGATAACGTAACTTATTCTGAAGGTAAAGAAACGCGAATTCGATCACTACTCTGTTACGGGCTGTAAATCTTTTGTCAAAACTTTATAAAAATTAAACGAGTCAAATCTATTTTAGGCAAAGTTTTGGGAACCCCCTAAAATATGCAAATATTTTCCTTTATTCATTTCAGATGAACAATTGAGAGTTGAAATACAAGTTTACATTTTGAGCATCGATTCCATCAGTGATTCATCTAAGGTATTTTTTTTCAAATTTGATTTTAATCAATAATAGGCAATTTCTTAAAAAAAAAACGCAACATTTTTTTGCTTTTTGATACCTTAAATGATTCGATAATTAAGACAAAACTTTTAATTAATAAACCTTTTTTCATTAAAAAAAACTACATTTTAATCATGTTAATTAGAATTTGGATTGTTTTTAAATTTGTTTTTATTTACGAGTAACTGTAATTTATTTATTTATAGGATTTTGGTTTAAGCTTTTTTCTGCGACAAAGATGGAATGATTCTCGTCTGATACATGATCCGAGACTAGGCACATTTCAACTAAGCAAAAAATCCATGAATAAAGTATGGGTACCAGAATTGTTTATTCTAAATGAAAAACGTGCAGCCCTTCACAGAGTATCTACGCCTGATAAGCTATTGCATATCAAACCTGATGGACTAATGTATTACAGTACCAGGTACCCTTTAATATAAAATGTTTCAATAATATTGTAATTATTACCATAAGGAAGCCAGTATATATCTATATGTAAAACTCAGAAACTTGTCCATCCCTCAAACGTGTCCGATATCTCTAAACTTGTTCATATGACGTCAATGAACTGCAAACTATGTCTAGTTACTAAAGTGCGCCAAAAACATGTTCTGGTTTTTGAACGCCCAATTGTGTTTAATTTTACTAAACAGGCCAAACGTAATATCTCATTTTGATAATGCACAGAAAGCATTTCTGTACGAAGTAGGTATTTCCAATACCTTCATACATTATTAAGACATTTAGGCATCATCCGAGAATATTAGTACAATAAGTTAACGTTGTAAAAAAACTTATAAATTGCACTGTTTGTGTTTGTTTCAAAATTCGCATGACATATTTACCACCGGACATTAATTAATCAACAACCCATAGTATATAATATGTTATAATGTATTCATAATATGAATAACCGGTGTTGGACAAATCAATGCTAATAAATGACATCGTTTTTTAACAGTGAAGCACCGGGAAAAAACTAACAAGATAAGATACATGTATTGAGTTTTTTTTATTGTGAAAACGCTCTATTTGAACTATGAAATAATGATAATTATATTGTTAACATATTAAAAACAAGCGCTGAAACTAACAATAACTTTTTATTGTTCGATTCTTTTGTCACCTGGTGTATGTTTATATGAAAGCATAAGTCACTATGCCCAGTGAAGCATTTATTAAACATTAGTCTTTACTGATTACTACTCCTTTCCTCCGGATTTCTAAAGGTTTGGGTTTTAAGAATCAACCGAACCCAAAGTCTTTTATCGTAACCAATGTCGTAACGTATTTGACTTATTAATAAGTGCTATTGACACTGGGGGTTTTGAGACATTCAGACGTTTTCATTTGGACACATTTTAGCAAATAACAATTCTAATATGACGTCCTTATTACGCTTTGTAAACAAAGCCGTGTTCTAATGAGCACAAAATATGTTTGACACATACGCACGCACTTACTGTTTATAGTAACGTTATTTCTATCGTTATCCTTTAAAATATATACATTTAAGCAGCTAACATAAACTTTTATTATATATTTTTATAAAACAACATGTATTTTCCCTGTTCGTAGTTTTTAAACTTATCAAATTTGAAATGTAATGTACAGACTCCTCGAGGAGGAAACGGGAATAGCCAAAGAATTTTACGGTATTTTCGTTCGCTTCAACCTATAAAAATACTGTATTTGTCCTATTAGAATCGAAATAATTCCTTCATGTCATGCTCTATGCTCATTTTAATATGGGTAGGCATTATATTTGACCACATTTTACACCTCGCTAACGCTCAGTGTAAAATATCGACAAATATAATGCCTACCCATGTTAAAATGAGCATAGAGCATGACATGAAGGAATTATTTCTTAATTATCAGACACGTTTAGGCGATTTATGATTTAAAGGACACGTTAATGCGTTTGGAAGTGTTACATATATAACACATAGCTGAGTGGGTGATAAAAGCAGATTGTAACTCCTTGAAAATATTTACAACCAAGTCGAACCCGTCAATTACTGTTTCTACAATAGCCGTTATCTATTGTTTGTGTATAGGGGTTGCTTTCTAATAATAAAAAACGTTAAAGAAAACCTGAGGGTGCTCAGAATTGCTAGTTGTTGAATGGTTTTGCTATGATGAACGAAAATAATGCATTTATATAAATATTGTGAGTAGCACATATGACAGAATAAACAAGAATCGATAAATATAAATAAAGAAAAGAAAATATTAAAAATTGTATTGACGATAGTAAGTCATATTCACTCCAAGATACAAACGGTAACTATATATAAGACTGTAATATATCTTTATAGAATATCTGGAACATTCTCTTGTGATGTAAATCTGTTGAGATATCCTCTGGACCATCAAATGTGTCCTTTAACAATTGAAAGTTGTGAGTATACATTTGTATATCAAAATGTTATTGGTGTAATATTTGAGAAGACACAGACATCGTTTGCATTACCGACTGTTAACGAATTTGATGTTGTGTTAGGGTTAGATAAATGAGAGTCAATTATCAATTCGTTATTGCATATATACTTTACATGAGTAGCATGACAGGTTTCAGATGTGGAGTAGGATATTCTCATCTATATGAGCACTTGAGATCACAACCGGTTTTCGGAGGGGTTTGTGTTACTCAGACTTTAGTTTTGTATATTGTGTTTTGTTTATTTTGTTTGTGATTTTGTCGTTTTTTTAATTCATGTCATGGCATTGTAACGTCTTTTTTGGGATCATTAGTTTAATCATCCATTCGGCGTCTTTCCATCTCTTGATAGAATGATATATTTCATAATCTTCAGTGTGAAAAAATTTCTACATAATGTCTTTACTCGCTGCTATCAAGCAAACATCTTCGTTATACCGGTAAGTAACATTTAGTTCTAAGAATTTCTCAATTCCAAAAGTTAAATTTCAAATTTTGACTTGGACTTTTTTCAGTAAAATTTTTTTTCTATTTCTAATTCTAAGATTTCTTAGTTAAAGATTAGATTTTTTCCTTCAAACTTTTCTTTTTTTCGCTAAGAAATGTTGATTGTACATAATGCAATCCTGTAAATTGAAATATGACCAACCATTTGAAAAAGACGTAACTATAAAATTGCTACTAGATTATATAGGCAACACAGTACTGAGTACCATTTCATTTGATATCCTAGATACATCGTTTGAGATTAATTCAATATATGAGGTTGCTGGTACAATGTATGCAAACTTTAAAGTCTCGTATCTTTGATGTGTTTATTTAAAACTTGTGATAGTTATAATTGATAGCTTTTTGTTTACATCAATTTCATTAATAAGAGTAAAATCACAAAAATACCGAGCTCCGAGGAAAATTTAATACGAAAAATTCCCAAACAAATGATCAAATTATAAGCTTAAACACATCAAGTATGTGGAAATAAACTGTCATATTCTTTACTTAGAACAGGCATTTTCGTCTATATAAAAAATGGTGGATTGAACTCGGTTTACCGCTAGCATAATTGATCCTTGCTTGAAATCAATCATAATGTGTCTCTTTTGTTATCATCTCTACGACGGATATGTTTCAATTATCGTGTATTAACACAAGCAACACTAGGGTTGCAACGTTTGGAGCAGGATCTGCTTTCACTGCCGTATTTCTTGTTGCTCATACATGGGTTTCTTTATTTTTTTTTTGTGCACCATTCGTCTGTTGACATCTTTTAATTTTATAGCATCGGCGTTGTCAGTTGACTTCCGACTGGTGAGTTTGAATGTACCTTTAGTGTCTTTCACACTTTATTGAAAAAGCATTGTTTTATTTTTGTTTTGTGAAATTGTCTCAAAATCATTTGGAAAGGAAAGGTGTAGGTTGAATGAAAATGAGATTAAGTAAACGTGATATATTAGAAACCTAGCAATACTCAAACAGACGCATTTTTATTGAATTGTTTGGCTGAAAGTATTACAATGTGGGTAATAAAGACAAATTGTTTCTAATCAGCAATTTGTTGATGATAACAGCGTGTTATTATTATCACAATAACACCTTTAGTACTTATCTGTTTTCTTATTACAGATGGATATACTTCAGAGACTCTAGATTTACAATGGTATAAAGAACCAGTAGAAAAGAAAGAAGATATCATTTTATCACAATTCAGCCTTGGTTGTGAGAAAACAATTAAATGTGATAAAGTATATGCAGGATGTAAGGTTCATATGAAAAAAATATGTTTTCAAACTCATATATTGTAGCGTGTTTAGGTCTGTTGATTATTTAGATAAATTCGAGCAATCCCATATGTCGATCACATTTGCAATTCAAATGGTAAGTCTAATTAGCTATTCAACAAGTTTTAAACAACCATTTATGCGTAAAATGCGTGTACCATGTCGGCAATATGAAAGTTGTTTTCCATTCATTCCGTTGGTTGAATATGTCTTCAAGTAACATTCGATGTTGTCTATTTTTATTAGCTTTCCCTTTTTAATTCATTTCGTGGTTCGGTATTTTTGTTAAAACGTGTTTGGTATCTAGACGAATGGATGAATTTGTAAGAACATTCTTAATTTGAAGTAATGCATTTCCATTATCAAAACTGTATGTTAGAAGTTTGCTTTTCATGAACGTTTTAAAATTATAACAAAAATACTTGAAATTAAAACAGACAATACCCACCACAATCGAGAACATAGGCGTTACAATAATAAACAACAGCACATGTTGTAAGTTTAGTAGCTATACGCGGTTAGATGAATCAGTTTAACGTTCGGGAACACATTTCCGTTTTTCAAGTCGTAAACGCGCATAATTTGGGAAGAAGGATAAACTCATTTGTTACATTTAAAAAATATGTTAAATTTTATTGCAGAAATCATTTAGTGACTTTTTACGACTATAATATTATCATAATATTACGCCGAGTTAAAAACGAAAACAACTCCGTTTTCGTCATAATATCAGTAGTTGAACTAATGGCTGTCGCCAATTGCATAATGTATACATTTAGAGAACACTACACCGTTAAAAATACAATCATTAAATGACGCAAACTTTGAAATTGATCGAATATTAAATTATATACATTAGATAAAGGTGCAAGCTTTCGGATAATACCAAAAAAATAAAATCACAAACATACCAAACTACGAGGAAGATTTAAAACAGAGATTGTTTACCAAATGAAATGGCAAAATCAAAAGATCAGACACATCAAACGAATGGACAACAACTGTTATATTCCTGACTTGGTACAGGCATTTTCGTGTGTAGAAAATGGTGGATTAAACCTGGTTTAAAAGCTACATAACCATCCCCCCCCACACACTCACTTGTGTGACAAAACAAAATACTATGATAAGAGAGACTGAAAATAACACACATAAAAGGATGGATAGAACACTAACGAAAAGAATTTGTCTTGTATCCGTAAAGATACTCTTCATAATTACCATGGCAATCAAACATCCAATGATGCAATAAACAGTGTTTACGTTTTCTTTGTATTTACATGTATAGTGTTTAAATAAAATCCCTTGACTGTTGATAATCATCGTTTTTTTAATGCAAGTATGTAAATAAAGTATATACGAGAAGCGGCGTTGTACACATGAATGAAAAGATAATTACGATACACCAAAAGTCATCTAGAGGGTAACATACAGTCTTCAACATTTCCTAAAATTCAAACAATAACAACTTTAAACACTATAAAAATTAACATTCATGGATTATGTGAGTACACGTGTAAACTTTAACTGTGGTGAAGCGTTGTTTTGTAAGTTAATTTGATATTATAACCTTACTGTTAAATGAGTGACAAGCCTTTACCAGATGCAAAATTGTTATTTAATTTCAATTTTAGTATTATTTTACAGTGAAGTTTTCCTGTGTTCAAATGAACATTAAACTGGATCGTCTGTACGATTACTACCTGATTCAGACATATATACCAACAACTCTGATCGTTATTCTGTCATGGGTTTCTTTTTGGATCAGCATTGACGCTACTCCTGCAAGGATATCACTGGGACTACTTACAGTCCTCACCATGACAACACAGAATACTGGATTACCACAAGTTTCATATTTCAAAGCAATTGATGTCTGGATGGTTTCTTGTATGTTCTTTGTGTTTGCAGCATTGATTGAGTTTGCTTATGTTAATGTTTTGTCAAGAGTGCGATTGCGCAGGCAAACATCTGTGGCAGACAATGGTGGTTATGATAATGATCAAAGTCCAAGAAAAAGAGTCCCGTCAAAGGTAAAGTGAACTGTAGAACCTTAATACATGTAATGATAAAACAAAATTTTACAACTACATTAAATGCCCATTTATGAATTAAACAAATTTCTCCTTTTGATCAAAATATACATATACCCTACACCATTTACACCATATGGTCATATGTTTTGC
The DNA here is from genome assembly GCA_019925275.1 of Mytilus edulis. NCBI lineage: Eukaryota > Metazoa > Mollusca > Bivalvia > Mytilida > Mytilidae > Mytilus > Mytilus edulis. The sequence goes on along the minus strand of CM034361.1, from coordinate 33,589,650 downwards.
GATTAAATAATGCATTTTATATGTCTACTGATAATTATATATGAATGATGTCCTTTTGTTTCGGTTTCGTTGACATGTACCCCACATATGTTTTAAAAATTGACATCGATTTCGAATTCTCTGTAAGATTTGTAAAAAAATATCCTTGTTGAGTAAAATTGAGAAAGGAAATGGTGAATATGTCAAAGCGACAACCACCCGACCATAGTAGCATTCTTAACTCATAGACTGATAGCTGTTTTCAAGCTGTCTTATCATAACTCTCATATTACGTTTTGTGACACTTGCCTTAATTGTCCTTTAATTAGTTCTAAATAAGTATATTTTTTGTTATATTTTAGAACGAATATCATGGATGCAGGTTCAACATATGCTTTCAGAATATGGCAAATAGAGAAAAAGCTCGGAACGTGGACAGAATATCACGAATTATGTTTCCTTTATTTTTTATATTGTTTAATTTGGTTTACTGGATTGTTTACCTGTTTGTCTTAAAAACTAAAGCAGACATACAGCCATGTTAAAAGACAAGAATGTTATTTTAAATTGTATAATTCAATTTACTTCATTTGCAATTTTTCTAACATAATTTATACCCTTGTGCAATTGTATACTGTATTTAATAATACAATAATATTATGATTATTATAAAATATTATTGTGCCAGAATGTTAACTGTTTGTTCACATAGTTATATACACAATTTGTCAAATCATGTACAATAATTAAGATAAAACAGACACACAATATTGTATATATATATATATTGTTAACTGTTTAAAACTATTAAAGTAAAATCATTCACAAATAACGAATAAAAAAGAAACAACGTCGTTAAAATTCGAGCTGGTGTTTAGAATATTTTAAAAGAAAAATAATATATTCCCCGGAATTGTTTGACATAAGAAGAGAACAAAATTCCGTAAGCGGCTTATCTGGATGTGGTGTCAAGTAAATGTTGTTTAAAATTTTGTTGGGCTAAAAAATATAAATTTTGTATGTCATGTTTAATCACTAAGGCCGTGTTCACATTGACCTAAATTCGGTGTTGTGTTTGTGTAACTCACACGTAAACTAAACACAATTGCGTTCCCATTGATAAAACTCAATGTTTACATGTAGTTTAAATCATGTTTTACCTACACACAGTCGATAGTCAATGTAGGCCATGTGTAGGTTAAGTGTACAAAAAACTGCATTTAGGACATTAGTTTTATCGTGTAAATATTTAAGGAGGAAACTATTTTTGAGTAAAATTGATATTTTTGATAATTATTAGTTGTCTAAATTTTACAGATTTTTTTTGGTTAAAAAAAAATAACGTACTTTATTAACCCCTAATCAAGACTCAAAGCAACATCATTGCCGAACCCATAAGGCAGCAACCAATTGATTTTCGGGGGGAGCTATTATAGTCGAGTATAAAACATAAAGGCAAGGGGGTGGGGGTGGTGAGCTATGGATTTTGTTTTGGAAACAAAAAATGTTTCCAGTTTTTGGCCCTGAAAAAAAATGTTTGTTTCACCCTCAGCTGCCACTATATATAATAACATTGATTTCGACTTGTCACCAAAATTTGTCCTAAAAAAAATCAAAAGCTCACGCCCCCCCTCCCCCTCCACAAAAATTTAAGTAAATAGTTGCTGCCTAATTCATTTGAAAAGGTCTTCCCGAATCGACTTGACGTACACAGAAATATTCGCCACTGGTCTTTACTCAAAAAACTATTCACGCATAAATGCATGACTAATAAAATGTGAGGTAAATGATCTGTTTGTCCAGTATCTCAGTTCCGTTAAATAACACGTAAAATAAATTAAAAAAACGTTACCCTATTCCTTTACCAAATATTCCTTGGAGAAGAAAAACCATTTGAAACGAACAGAAAAGATAAAAATGTAGTGATCCATAATATCTCAATCCTTTTTTTTCCGGCTGTAAGCAAGCTGTTGCAGCTAACGTTTTCTAATGCGTTATCGAGACATCTCTAGTGATATTCAAACTACTGCAAATTATAAAAATGGCTTTCATAAAGTAGCAACCACTTAACTTACGTACGTTTTTATTCCTTTTTTTTTCGATGCTGGTGATCAAACACTTTTTTTTTCAATATTTAACACTATAATGTATGGGGAAACTCTTGATTCAGAATAAAAAAAATTATTATCTGTATGACCTTTTTTTTTTTTTTTTTTTATCAAATTGGGGATCGGAATATTTCCATTCCCATCCCCCACCCCTCTTTTGAAGTCAAATAGTTGTTCTCTTACCGCTAGAAAAAATTTTCAAAAATTTTGAATTCAGTTCTACGTAATGAACATTTAAATGACATATACATGATATAGTTTACAAGTGGGAACAAATCTTATGTACAGGTAGCTAAACAAGGTGTATAGATGTGAACAAATGTAATGTGAAACCAGTGTACACTACACTAAACTAATTGTAAACATGTTTACTCTACACGGCGTTTGGTGTGAACACGGCCTAAGTCTTATTTAAATCAAAGTTTGCAGTTTCATAAAAAATGTTTACACTTTTCAGTTTGATTTAACCTATGTTTACAATCAAAGTAGTATATGCGTTGTTATTAAGGAATTACACGACGACTTCGTGTCTTATTGTACACCAAGGTAGATAAATCGTATTGCCATAAAAAAAAATCTATAATATACACAGTTTAATTGGTATAATGGGACATTGTATTAAAAGATCAGTTCATCAAACAACATAGCTCGATAAAACAAATAAAACACTTAAACCATATAAATCACTACATCAAAATGTGAATGTCATTTGCAACTGTTATATGACAAAATGGACTCGGCTTTAATTTGACAGAACGGTGGGTTTCATCTAAGGACCCGTTTAGACAAATATGTTTTGGCAATAACAGGTATGCTTTTAACATTTGAGAATTTCTATCTTTTTCTTGTACAAAATTGAACTTTGGTGCAATTTCTCTTGATCAATATCATTTTGCCTGCACCTTGATTGTTAAATGAATGTACAGTTTTAACATTTTCATAATTACATCAATACTTTTAAAAAACAATTAAAAAAATAATTTTTAAATTGTAGTTTCCTGTCGTCATTTCCACATAATAATTATAATTGTGGAGAATTTGGTATTGCTTACAGATCGTCATTAAGCGGCAAAGATATATACCCAAGATATTGGCGAGATGTATAGAGGGACGGTTGGGATTTTACAAAACGAGTTTAAACCCGCAGCATTTTTGTGCCTGTCCCAAATAAGTAACCTCTGGCCTTTGTTAGTCTTTTTTTTTTTTTTTTAGTTCATTTATATGTTTTTGAGTTAATAAGTATGACGTCCATTTTCACTGACCTAGTACACAATTTTATTAAAAAGCCAGCTGAGGACCAACTTTTTTTTCATGCTGCGTTGAATTGGTGGCCATCAACTATTGACTTCTCTTTGGTCGGGTTGTTGTCTCTTTGCCATATTAAGTAGTATTCCCAATTTCCATTCTCAATTGTATTCAACATTTACTATTTCAACTAAGATATTAATGACCACATTCATGCCATGGTAAATACCGAAAGGTCTAACAAGTGCGCGAAATACTAGAAATAAACTAAACAGAGACGACACAAAACCCACAAAAAAACTAGAGGAGATATTAGGTGCTCCCGAAGGTTAAGCATATCCTGCCGCATTAGTAGTACATGCACCAATACAAATCTAGGAATAAGTCTCATAAGATGATGCTGAAACCGAGATAAATATAAAGGAGTTTTAGTAACAAAATTTGAACATATAAGTGCTCATTGATTTTCCATAACATTATATACACATGGAAATTTTCATATACAGAAGCTGTTGGTCAGTTGCTACATAAATTGAAAATTTCACAATTGGAAAGCTGAAATTATCACTTAGTCGTTGATTGCAACCGATCATCACTGTCAATTTTCTAAATTTAATCAAAAATTTGTTGTAAACTAATGTCTCAAGTAAGTGGAGGGTTTTGGGGGCTAGCAAACAAATTTCACCACGTTCCTTTCCATAAAAAGTAAAATCACATTAATACTGATCAAGAACTCCTATGAGAATTCAAAACGAAAAGTCCCTAATCAAATGGCTAAATCAAAATCTCAAACACATTAAACGAATGGATAACAACTGTCATAATCCTGACTTGGTACAGGCATTTTCATATGTAGAAAATGGTGGATTGAACCTGGTTTCATAGCTAGTGAAACCTCTCACTTGTATGGCAGTCGCATCAAATTCCTTAATATTAACAACAATGCGTGAAAAAAACAAACAGACATGAAAGGTCAAATGTCAAAAATAAAGCAGTCAACGTTGTGTTAAAATCTTAATCAATTCAAAAACATACACATATGTAACAAAAAGGAACAAAATGGCATAAATACCAAGCATATGAAGCAAAAATTCAAGACAAGAATTCAAAAATGTAAAATAGTACAATAACACAATTACGGGATGTATAAGTACAGAACCACATCATATATGCAACAAAGAAGCATAAAAAGGCATAGAGACGACGCACATAGCAAAAATAAAAGAGAAGTAACAATCAAATTTTCGAGGTAACACCAAAAGGCATATAGACAAAAAACATTAGCAAAAATGAAAAACAAGAATTCGAGAATATCATCAAAAATAATGACAGGATGTACAAATTATACAAGTATCTTGGTAATAATAAAAACAAACACATATTCAACTATGCGTTTGTCCTCAGTCTATAAAGCAGTAGTTTTCGTTTATTGTTTTCACATAAATTAGACTGTTGGTTTTCTTGTTTGGTTTGTACTAGTATACATTTAGAAGTTCTCGACTTTTTATAGCTTGTTTTACGGTAGGAGTATATTAAATTGTAGATAGTTTACGTCTACGTCGTTTTGCATTGGGCCCAATGCATAAATGTCTTATTTGAAATAATACCACGTCTAGTCTGCTTATTTCATATTACCTGTATATGTGGTAAATTCGGAATCAGGTTCGGTTAGATACACGCGTTAAATATACATTTAGTAACCAAACTTTTAAATATTTGGTTAGATAACACTCGTTATAGCGGGACATGCATGAAACTAAAGAAAAAAGTTAGAAACTTTTATTTTCTGCCTAATCAACCTTTGTAAATGGTGTCTGTGTTATAAAAACTAAATTTTTAAAGAAAAAAAAATCATAAGTATTCGAAAAGACGGTGTATTGTTTACTCGAAAAATTTTAGTTAAACTATTTGTTACAATTATTTGTTGCCACTGCTGGTAGACAGCTCGTTTCCCAGGCTAGAAATTGTGTATGGACATTACATATATTTTTTTTTTCATGGGTTGTAGGGGGGTAGGGGAAGGGTGTTAATTTAAATATAAACTTTTATTGTTGATCCTGATCATGAATTATTTGAAATTTCAAGATGCTATGACCCAATGCATAGCTTGCCACTGGCGGTTGAAGCGAAATTTCGGTTTTTAATGCTCTTTAGTTGGGGCTCCTTCGAATGGCAGGTCCTTCTATCGTGATCAGTTCATCCGTCCGTACGTAAAAAAATGTGTGCCTGCTCCAAATCTAATGAATCGTTATGATTTCAAAGGTTTTGTTTATACTTGACATGTATGGTAACCAACACCAGACGGTGTTTCATAATGTATGTACAACTCAAAGGTCAAGGTAAACAACTTTGGATTCAGTTTACAACCTCATGTCCTATGGTAATCTCGTTGCCGCTTTATATCCTGAGAACCGTTATGATTTTTAAAGTTTATACTTGAAATGTTTATGACCAACACCAGATCCTGTGTCATGATGTATGTTCGACTTCTTATGTCAAAGGTCAAGGTCAAAAACTTTGATTTCAGGTGACAACGTACTATGGTAACGATACAATGTTTGTATTGATGGTAATACAAAATGTAAGCTGCTTATAGTGTGTGATAACATTCTGTGAGGGAAATCGATGTTTGCTACACAACTGTTCATTTCAACACACTACGTGACAAAAGCACTATACCAATCAGAATGCAATTCTTTGCAGTGTTTTCAGAAATGATTTTACTTTGTAATAACGTATTTTTTTTTAATGTTTTATGTTTTAAAAGAGCGAATTTTCTGTATAAAGTCAATAATTATGCATACTTTTGAAACCCAAACCTTCTATAGCTTTAAATACGCAAATGGAAGATTGAAAAACTATAAGCAGTAGAAAACGACATGTTTATGAAATTACAGCGACATATTTGGTTGATATTTTGTTAATCGTTATTACAAAACTGAACTTAAAATATCTGTCATTTTCTTCATACCTAGTTTATCCCTATTACTGATTATGATGTGGACTGATCATTATTATTGAATTTTACGCGGTTTGATTGAGTTAAGTTTTGTTAGTTCACCTTCAAACTATTCCTGCTTTTCATACATGTATATTATTTAACTCAGAACGTTCATGAATATGTTCAGTAACTTAAATGACCTTCTAACTGGACACTTGACGAGTCCATATTATGTTCTATAAATGAAAGTAAAGGAATGAAAGGTAAGAATTGCCACGTCATTTTCATAATATATTTCCTAATAAACAGTAGATAAATAATTTATTTATGGCATATTGCGGAGAAAAAAAGAGAAAAGTTTACATGTAAAACCGTTTTTACCATAAAACAAGTCACATTTCGAAGAGAAATGTTGAAATACAGTTTACACACGGCTACGCCTGGTAAAATCATTTGTTTATCTTAACAAACAAAATACAGTGTTCAGTCTCATTGGAATATATTAATAACAAATAATTCCAAACTTAAGTAGTCATGAAATAAATTAAAAATATGTCCGATCTGACTATTTTTTTATCAAAAGTCAATACGATCATTTTATTGTCAATTTCGTCTACCTCACAACATCGTGTTAGGCACTGTAATACATATCTTATAAACAGGTAAATTTGCGGAAATATTACGCGTTTGTCGTGCAATGCTTAATAATTTTTTATGCTTTTGCCATGTCAATATTCCAGAAAGTTCAAGATCTTAAAATCTGCTGGTATTCTAAGAATTTTTAAGCGAATCAGTTTAAGTAGGTGGTGGATGTATGTGTTTCCATTTCATGAAAATAATCCAGTGGAGATCTTAAGATAAAATGAAGAAAAAAACTCAGATTCTTCCATGAAATCTACATGTGGAAATATACAACCACTTTTGGTATAGAGTTTATTGGTGTTTAATCTTTATTCCATTAAGAACTGTAGTGCATCAACAAATATTATATTCTATTTAGTCAAGTCGTAAGAAAAGGTATCATATACGTGAAATCAAAGTCAATATTCAAAATACACATCGATATTACAAGAAGTACTTTTTCTGGCTCTTGGTGGCAAATACTTTTGATGATAACAAAAACAAAACGTATTACATGTAACCTAATAAAACAGGATGCATTATTTTTTTCTAATCAAAAGTGTCAATCAATCAACGTTTTAAAATTTCCTCGGAGTTCAGTATTTTTGTGATTTTACTTTTTATATCTTTTGAAGAAATGAGTTTTTATATTATGAAACCGAGATAAAACAGATTGAAGGCCGTATCTTGACCTACAATGGTTTACTTTTATAAATTGATTTTTGAAGAGTTATCTCATTGGCACTCACACCACATCTTCCTATTATATCTATGTAGTAGTAGCTTTCTTTCCTTTTTTAAATTGATTTTACTTCGTTTTGTTTCTATAGGATACTCTCTTGGCTGCTATGTTTGTAGTCGCGTTTTTTTTCTAGTGTTTGCATGTTTCCAAAAGTGTTTTTTTTTTAAATGAATACAGGAAATATTATAAAATAAAGTATGCTTTTAAAGAGATATTTTGATTCATAGCAACAACTTTTTCTCTTTTCGCCTTAATCCAAATGTGTTAGTAGGATTTCGTTTGTTTCTATGATATCGTTTGTCGGTTTTCATTATTCGAAGTCGCTACGACACCTTTACGAGTGTTTCCGTGTTTCCAACAGAATCATAATCAAAACTAATTGAAAAAATATGAAATAACGAATGCTGAGATTTTGTAGTATATCTTTTGTCACCTTACTTCAAATGTGTGAGTAGTTTACTTTTGTCTTCATTTTAAGTGAACTTTACACCATAACTTCACAAAGTTAACATTTTTTTGCCAATATGACAGATGGTTTTGTTGACATTAATGTAAATGACTATATCATAATTGGATCGCTGCCTATTAAGTTAAATATGAAGAAATCTAATATAAACGGAACAATCTAATATATCAAATCAATTATATTAACAAACAAAAAAGGTTACTTTTTCCGTGTTCTTTTCAAATCAGTAACGTGTAGTTAGGTTCGAAATATAATTGCATTTAACAAATTTTTTCAATTATGAATATGTTGTATTTGACCGAGAGTTATTCTACTCAAACATTTTAAATTATAAAGGTTCACATTATGTCCTTATAATATAATTATAGTTTATCGATCAATAACTTAAGTCATATTATTCGTCGTTTTTTAAATATTTTGCAATACAAAACATAGATATTTTAATAAAAAAAAATAATTGAAATTTAATGACCAATCAGTATTGAAATAATAAAAAATATTTTAAAACTGGAAATTTGAATTGTGTCAAACGTACTCTAAACTGATGAAGACATAGTCGAACGTACATATAAAAATGTTATGTCGAAGCAATTGCATCGAATCTTTTTTCGTTTTGATATAATCCACTTCCTTTTTCGTTTACTCTTGTCTTTTAACTTATTTTTCAACTGAAATCAGCATACTGACTTTCTTTGACTCGTTTTACATTAAACCACCGCTCGGATCGACCGGATTATAGCTCATCATAATTTTCATTGTATTCAACAACAAAAAAATGTTTAACTCTGATTTGATATTTTCAATTCTAGGGGTTTGTTTTACTACATTTTCGTTATATTTGTTATTCTACTTTTTATTTTGTGTTCAAAGGTGAGCAATATCGACTTTATTTGTAATGACAATTGTGGACGTCAATCAACTTGAGAGTTTTAATATTAATTGGTGAATGAAGTCATATGATGTAATGATTAAATTGTTAATCTTTTCAAACTGCACCATAAATACAATCTATTTGAGTCTAAATAGATTGTGTACCTACACGGAGAGTTCAGGTAATAATTGCATCTCTTTGAAAGTAACATTTTAAATGAAAAATAGAGGAATCGAAGATCATCAAGTGTAATGGTGTTTTGTTTAATCATCTGTCTTTTGTTTGAAACATCACAGGAGTTTTGTTCTCATATTAATAATAACATCTGATAAGAATTGACGACTAAATCAGAATCATTGATTACTTCCTTAGGTGAAAGAATCTATTGAAAATACTTCAACTAACATGATAAAAATGATTTATAGAAATTGATTACTTTGAATTCTGGATTTTTAAAAAACGGTTATCACATGGGACAACATAATCTGATACGGTTGTAACTATAGAGCAGCATACAATATTTATATGGTAAGGGATGTTAACTTTATAAAGTTTTGTGCGATAAAGTGATATGAATAATTCAGATGTTTTTCAATTTTACCTTTAAAACGAAATAAATAGAATATACTTTGAAATATGGCAACAAATGAAGACGATTATATGGAATAGTATCTGCACAAAGATATTTTTCTAACACAGAAAATCAAATAACTGTTGAAGAAATTTTGAAATAATGGACAACATATATGAACAATTTTGAAGGGTTTCCCCTATTGCAAATACAGCTAAATAAATTTAACTTGTTTTGTTTCATGTTACATTACATTTAATTTGATACATTTTGTATTGATTTTTTTTTAATATTTTCTGGTTTTGCCATTCCGTTTAAGGTTGAATTGGTTTTTTTTAGGTTATTAAGAACGAAAACAAAAGGTTGACTTTTTTAACACAACGATAAAAACTGCAGTGAAATTGACAACCTTTGTATAATATGGGACAATAATTTGATATTGTCTGTAATTAGCATAAATGATGATATTATCAAAATAAGTATAATTACAATTTCTAACCTAGTGTATAGTTACAGTGATTGTTTTACTCATTTTTTCTTTGGCTTTATATGCAAATAAAAGGATATTATTCGTTAACGTCTAAAAACAGCCGAAGAGTTTAGTTTAAGCTATAACTGGTAAGACAACTTTATTTGAAATGATTAATATATTTGTTATTTTGAATATTTCTCAGTAGGGTACAGATGGCTATGTAAGGTAGTTGGGTTTTATATGTCACTATGTAATGGTTAAAGTTTTTAACATATTGTGACTTTTGTATGCTTGGGTGGAAATTTATTTTTGTTGACATTGTTAAACTCAGTTAGCACTTAAAAATTAATATTGATAATTTAGCAATGTTTGGAATAAAAAAAACTTAAAGGTATTAAACTAAAATGCAGAATAAAGTTATATCTAAGTAAAAGGATAATAGAATGTTATTACAACGAACTGACGATAAATGAATTACCAAAATAAGATGATGTTAAAAACGAATTGTTCCGAGAACAATTGAAGGTCTTTCCACCAGTAAAAATCTATATTTATATCAAAATATGAAAAATCAGTTTAAAATGTCAGTTAAAACTAATCCTCGCAAATATAGTAACTTTTCAACAGGTAAATTTCGCGCAAACGTAATGCGTTTTGTCGCGCAAACGTAATGCGTTTTATCGCGCAAACGTTGATTTCTTTTCACGTACGACCAATCCGCGCAAATGTACCACGCCGAGTTACTGATATTTTAAAAACTTTAGCCTTAGATTGTTATTTGATATTAACTGCAATTAATTTCAAACGTGTATTTATCAGTAAAACACGGAAATGAAAATAATCCATTGAAAAAACACAAACTGGGTGCTTCTTAGGGTCTAAAAAATCATAAAGTCTATGAAGGTAAGTAATTAAAGTCTAAAAACACTTTAAATAACAAACTACACCTAACTGTAGACAACGTCAGCGGGAGAAAAGATTTATATGTTCCGCTTGTGCGTCTTTAGGTCAACTCAAACAGAACGTAAATGTAGCTATAAAATAGCGAGAAATCTCCTTTCAGACAGATACAAGTAAAATAGCAAAATACCGAACCCGAGATAATTCTAAACGGAAAATACTTCAGCATATGGCAAAATCAATAGCTCAAATACATCAAAGGAGTATATAACAACTGTCATATTCATGGCATTTAAAATTTAACCTTCATATTCTTATCGTATTTTCATTTCTATGAAAATAAATTGTATGACCCTTTCAAACTTTTCAAATAATACCATTGTGTCTGTCACCTGCACTGAATAAATAATGTTGCTGTATAAAGACAATTATAACTCTCTTTTCGATCAACATATATATATAGAATCAAATAGTTCCCTCGATACATTAATGATTACTACAAACATATCTTATGATCTTAGATGTTATAAATGGTAAATTATATGAAGACTGTACTAGAAATTGATAAATAAACTCATCATAGATACCAGGAATAACATTTTACACTTACGCCGAAGCGCGTTCTGTCTACACAAGACTCATCAGGGACGATATTGTACGTTCGGAGATGATAATTTGACAAGAATTGTGTTATCATAGTAAATGTACCATCACATGCAATAGCATAGTGTAATCATATATTTTGCCGTTTTGATTTTGATTTTAGAATTAATCGTTCTACTTCTGGTGATTTGTTGGATTTTATAAATAAATGACTGCAAGGTAAGCTGTTAAATCATTTAAATCATCTTTTCGTTTGATATTGATTGCATTATATAGTCATTAACTGGTTGACAGACTAAAGAAAAAGTACATTGCTTTTCATGACTTATTACCATTAACGAAATAGTCATGACACAGTGTATCACATGTAATGTAAACCCAAATTGAAAAGTATACTCATTTAACAACATTATAATACACATAAGTTTTCTCCTTGAGCAAGAAGAAACGTAGTAAGGTAAATCAACTCTCATAAAGACCAGCACATTGTATAACCAAGAACAGACGGGAACTCAAGAAATGAAAGAATGTCAATCAAATTTATCAAATTCTTTTTAAGACAATTACCTGATCGATAATTTTTACCGAACTCCCGGATTTATTCATATATGTATATGTTACAGGCATTTTCTAAATTTAGGCATTTTGTAAAATGACTGAATGTTCAGGCAATTTATAAAATGCTGCCTAACCTTGACAGGCATTATACAAAATGACTAAAAATACCTAGTCATTTTGTAAAATGACTGAAATTTTGAATCTAAATTCTACAAATTGCCTGTTCAGTTTCAGGTAATTTGTAGAAAAAGGTTATCTGACAAAAGTGGACAAAATCACAATATATTGCAAAGAAAATAACTGAGAGTTTATTAGAATTAATTTATTTTCCAAAAACCAGCTGAGAAGGGTTGTATTTTATATGATGTGTACTTTTTTGTGAAACTACATAAAGTACATACTCACTCTGTATTTCAGATACCAGTAGTGAATTTGTGATTATTTTGTCAAAATGGCAGAAGGACAAATTGTTCTGTCAATCGAACAAAATTTACAATAGAAATTTTGGAAATTCTAGATTCAAAATAGTAAATTAAAATAAAACATAGGTAGCAGAGAAAAATAATATTGTTTTTTTGTTTGCTTTTAGTCGCAAATATGTCATGCATTTTTTAGACAAGAACAAATTGGTTATAATCCATATTGGTTATTTCTGTAGGGGATTGACCGAAATAAAGGATAGACGCTCGCAATTGAAATGAAGGTATTTTGGATAAGGACTGAAAATTCCCATTGCAGAACAGCCATAACTAAAAAAATGTTCTTAACGTGAAGAAAGTATTGCATTTTGCTAACATTTGACAATATTTAATATTCCCATTCAGACATTTTCATTGAAAAAGATTACAAAAATTTAAAAAAAAATGTTTAAAATTGACTATAAAGGGCAATAACTCCATAAGGGGTCAATGGACAATTGCTTATTGCGAATGTGTAATGATTCAAGTTTCTCCAAATATGGTTGAAGTGCTAAAACCAGATGTTACGCCAAGTTTCAGGACAAATATTGTGTAACTGTTCTGTCATCCAAACATTTTGAGAAATGATAAATAGTTGTTGAGTTTTTTTTAATAATTCAGTAAAATGTTTTCTTGATTATTTAAACTCTTCTTTTTTCATTCAGTAATAATTATCATAAATAAAACTGTCCTGGTGTTCAAAGCTGTCATTTGTTTTTATTTTTAATTTTTCTGTCTTTTAAATAATTTCAGGCATTTTGTAAAAGGCCTTATAATTTTTCCAGGCATTTTGTAAAATACCTAGAAAAATTAGTCATTATGTATAATGACTGAATCTTGCAGGCATTTTAAAGATTGCCTAAAATCTTCAGGCATTTTACAAAATGCCTAAATTTAGAAAATGCCTGTAACATATGTATATTTATATATAAGCAGAAAGATAGTTTAATTATGTCGCTAACATCATTGTAAAATAATTATGTTAATAGTGTCATAATTTAAAATAATTCATTTACAATATGTTACATATAAAATAATTAGTTTGTCTACTTCAATACATAAATGTCTATCAACATTAATCTTTCCTACCAGTCAGATATTTTAGTTTGATATCACAAATTATAATTTGGTCAGAGCTTATAATGCACTGCATAGGGAAGTGAGCAACACATTCAGCCACGTCACAATTAGTGTTTATCCATGTTTTATTTATATTCCATCCTATAATTACTACCAGAATTTATACAAAATAGAGTAGGTAAATGTTTGCTTATCGATGTATCAGATATATTAAGTTAGTGTGTCCTGCTTAAAAAAACTAACGTATGAATTGCTGTGACCGGATAAATTAACATCTCTCAATAACCTATAAATGAATGTACAACTAATTCTAGAACTAACATAAACTATAAAACAAAGATATTATTTAAGATGTGAAAATGTTTACACTCTCATGATTAACAATTATTTATGGATAGTGTTGTTCCGTTATAAACGGTCGTTTGTCATAACTATTTTTTTTTCGTAAAAAGATAACAACTTTGCTTCGTGTGTCGATTCTTTGCAACCAATTGAATAAAACAAAATACTCATCTGTACGTGAAGCATATCGGATATGTAAAATAAGGTTGAACATTGTGCCATGGAATCGTAAAAGTACAGATGTAACTGCACGAAAAAAATCTACTGTAGCATGAATGATAAAATAAAAAGTCTGCAATGTACAATTCATCCCTTACATAATGGCTTCATGCCAGGGAACATTTTGTGTTCTTAATTTTTGTTACTTCTGCAACAGTTTATTCAATTGAAAAATGGTAGAAAAAAGTACAGAAGCTACATTTGTATAAAAAGTAAAAAGATATGGTAATATTAATCAATAAGATCACTCTCCATATGAGACCAACTGAAATAAGATTTTACAACTGTAGGCACCCTCCGCCCATCAACAATGACTACATTAGGTAATAAGAGATTAGAGCTAAAATAAAACATGTTGAATTTAATGGATTAGTTTATATCATAGCATATAACAGTGTGACACGTTATTTTGACCGACCATGATAACTAAATGGTTCCTGATATCAAATAAATGTATTTATCAGTTTTCTTTTGAATACTATAATCAAATTTATATCACAAAATGTAAACTGTATAAAGCAAAATCTCAAGATCATTAATATAATTAGAAAGAAGTTTTATTAAAAATTAACTAGACGCTTTCAAATAATCACCACTTCAAATATCAATCACGTTCTATTAAAGAAGCTATACGAAAGTGTTCGTTCGTGTTATTCTGCGAACAGTTTTTTCGGGAATGTGTGTGAATTGCTACATCCATAATTATGTTGTGTGTCTTTCTTCACCTTACACAGATTTAAATTAGCACGTTGAAATCTTCTTTACTTTTAAGCTACATAAAGTGAAATGATCATAACGTGCCTTCTGTAGCTTCCTACTAATACCCTGACTAAACCATGCCAATTAGATGTAAAGATACAAAGACAATTATTATATAACAGATTCATGCATCATTAGATTGGACAATTTGCTTGTATTACAGATTACAGTTTCAGTCCTATATATACAATATTGACATTTTCGTATATATGGAGCACGTATAATATAACGGAAAGAAAAGTGAGTTATTTTTATTTATCACATGTTGTTTGTTTATACAGTTTATAAACTAAATGATAATCAAGATTATATCAATTGGTATTTTAGGATTTTACAGTTATTCCTTTAATCCAAATAATCGGAAAAGCATGCACACATAATATTTATAATATACATGTTTACCATTAATATACATCAGACTTTTAAAAGGTCACAGATTTGCTATGAAATATATAACAACATGCCGATTTTCTACTGACATTAGTCACATTAATCCATACTCAAACTTCTTATGTCAGTCGTATTGTTTACGTCTCTTATATATTCAACTGAATCATGCTAAATAAATGTAATGATAGCTCCTGATCTAAGTTTATCCCTATGGATATTTGCAACTGTTACAGAAAAAATATGATTTTGACTGTGGTTTGTTAACTTTCAACGTAAATGTGTATGACAGTCTGCAAGTATTAAGGTTTCTGCTGCATGTTTAAAGGTTTTTGCTTCAAGATTACGTATTTTGATCCCATCCTTTAATCTTTGCTTAAATCAAATCGGACTTGAATGTTAAAACCGTAGTACTGATTTTATTTTACGCTCAGTCTATGACTTTTGTTTATTCAAATTTGAAATTAACTTAATTCTAAACATGTACTTGTTCTATGTTTAGTTTTCTAGACAATAGTCAGTGCTCTAATATGTATTATTAAACCTTTGTATCAAAATTGATTTTGCCAATACTTATATTGTAGATGGCAACTTGTATTAAACAGTAATTTCTTCAGTTCCCTAAATTAACATTTCACACATTGACCACTGTATTCTATCTCTAGGGTAGCATAGTTTTACATGCAGCTGTCGGTGATATTTTTTGACATGCAGCTGTCGGTGATATTTATCTATATTCGCAAACAATTACACTATTATCTATATTATATTTTGTGGGTCATTTTTAGGTCAGGGCTACACAATTGCCTTTTGATGAGTAATATTCAGTGTTTATGCATTAAGGAATTGTCTACCGTTTCAATAGAAAATAATACATTGTAAATCAAATATGTAGACTGTAATATGTTCATTGTGTATTAGAAAAGCACAAGTTTATAATCATTAACGTTAAAATATCCTGATATTCTATCGATAAAGATTCTCTAGATGTTGCAATCTTTAGGGCTACCTGATTAAAATACAAGCGACACAATATCTATCAAACACTATGTACCAACACAAGCGTACGGGTTTTTTCCCGAAAGGTTAAACAATTTCCACCAAACATTGCTGTGGTACCTTATCGGCAACCGTTAAAGTAAACTTGATTTGGATAAATTTTAAATCCGGTTTAAGATTCGAAAACGTCTATAGATTGCATCTCGTTAATTTTTAATCTCATTTTTTTTTTTATTTGGTTAATCGTTTTCACGTAATTTACGAAACAAGTACTTTTTTTTGTAATTAATTGTTCAAAAAGTATAATTTTATCATAACTCTTTCGTGCAATAAATTTTTTGATTAGGGCCATCTCTGATTTGATCATAAACTTGCCTGAGTATTTTCTTTAATTTGCTAATTGTATAGTCCATGTAAAAGAAAGTTGTTATTTTCTTAACAGTTTTTGACACTGCCGGAATAATATATTCGCATGTTATTATTAGTGAAATTATATAAGTTAAAATAGTATAAGCATCGGATAGTTACGTAATATGTGTGCGTTAAACTTTATCTAATAAAATTATATTCACATCTGTAACAAAAGAGGGTTAAAAGATACCATAGGGAACTTAAACTTATAGATCGAAAATCGTCATGGCTATAAAAGATATCAAAATATTAGACAAACACAAATAGAAAAATAAACAATACTACAAAAAACACAATATGAAAACAAAAACCAAGCACCACGGATCCAACCAAAACACTGATAACAATGTATCCTTGATGCTAACTTTCTGGCAGGTGCTTATAAACAAATGTTGTCAAAGTGCTCATCTATTCGGAATATAAACAATGTAATTTTAATTTTATACCCGAAACTACTATATACATTGTAGCTGGTATGAACGTGTAGTCTCAGATAAGGCACACCGACCTAGCGTTATCAAATGGTTATCAAAACTGAACTTATACGATGACGTACGTTTTACTATCTATGTTAAGATATTTTCGTTTTGCTCAAAGTACATTACATTTCATTTTGTCAACGAAAACTATCCGAGGTTCGTTCATATAAATAGATATTGTATGCTTTTTTTATTTGTTTAACAGGTTATAAACGAGCACATCTCATGAGTATAATGCTGTTCATTACCTTCTGGGCATTTTGTGCTTTAGTACCCTTATTAGCAGTTAACAATACGCACAGGTATGTTACACGTTTATATGATGTTTACACACAACGTCACAACAGTTGATTATCCTTCATTTGATGAATTGGACTTTATTGTTTTAATAGTCAACATATGGAATATCGAATAGAAAATAAGGTTAAACATAGAAATCATTATATCTGATTATTCACCAATGAATAGTTCATTGCGTGACAAGTTCGATTTAATATATTTTTAGTTATTTTCGGCATAATTGTTTTTAAACATAATATATAGTTATGAATATTTTGCCGCGATGTTCTGTTTGAATTAGACTTTAGAAAATACTTATTAAGTTTTTGCAAGTAAGACATCAACGTGTATGTTCATTAATTGCAGTACATTGGTTTATAATTTTTGAAATGTATGAGAGAGGGTGTCCATAAATACTTATAGATCTTTTAGTCAGTGTCAGAATAGATATATAAAGCTTTCACTATATATGGCTAGTATTTTCTAATAAGAATCTATATTGCTGGTTACAGTAATCATGGGAACAAATTATACTGAAGTAGTCGTGTACCAGCTGTTATCTTCATAACTTTTCTCAAATATTTGTTATCGTACTGTTACACTTTAGGGAGATATTTGTTTTCCATATATAAAGTAACCAAACGTTATCTTGAGCAACAACAACTTGGACTATAAGGGCTCTTATAAACAACGACTACATGGGTATCTAGAATGTCAATTTCAGCAGTAAGATGATGATCAGCCACGCTTGAGTTTTGCAATTAAATAATAGTATCTACGTTTAAGTGGGATAGTAATGTTACATTTAGTTTTTGTGTATCAAATAAAGGCAACAGTAGTATACAACCAGACGTACATCTCTGTTCTGACAATTAATTTAAAGACTCCTTCACTCTACACTGTGTGTTGCTTAAAACAACAACCTACACTTGCACAGAAAATTCAGTACCTCCTAATTTTAACTGGTTCAAATAATAGAATATTTTACACATCAAGTCGAAATACAGTCTGTTGTTGTTACACAACCCTTACCTTATCCCAACAAAAAAATGGCTACATGTATGTACGGCAATTTGTTATTAACGGTAACCAGTCCTCAACTGCTGGTGGTTTCTTTTCCAAACAATACAAAGCATACGTCAAAAGACATCTAGAACACTTTCCATAACATTGGACAAACTCTTTATCATACTTGCATCGATTTGTTTTTATATCTTTCAGAGATTTAATACTGAAAACAATGTTTGATAATTATAATTCTGCGATACCACCGAATTATAATGATGGTGAGTAAAAAGGTTCTAAAGTTAAATGTAAAACAATAAATTGTACACAATCTATCAGGTTTTCCCTTTCAATGAGTTTAGAGAAATATTGAAAGCAGTATAATTAAATAAAACAATGTGTTTTCTCTAATCAAGTTTTGTTATGATATTTTAAGTTGAGTTTAAAAGCACGGCGTCCTGAAAAACATGATTTTTTAAAGACTTTTTAAGTTCGTTTTAGTATGCTAGTATGCAGAAAGGGAAGTTTGGTGTAAACGTCAATGAAACAGCAATTCAAAGACACAAAATGCTAGAAGATAATGTCATCTAAAGGTCAATATACAAATGAATTCAAACTAGGCATAAACAAACCACAGGAACATTTTTCGTGTAAACTTAATTCATCAGCAATAATATAAAACTTGCATGTTCTGTTAGGGATTTAAGTATCTAAACCTGCAAATGTGTTACTATCATTTGGGCAGAGGAGAGATATTGAATTAATTAAAGTTACCCAACTACAAAGGTTAACATTACTTTTCCAAAAGTTATTCATCGATGGATTGACTGGTTTTTAACGCCACTTTCAGCGCGTTTGGCTATTTCATGATAGTCAGTTCTTAAATTGGAAGAGGAAGCCGGAATGTTTTGAGATAACTATCGATCTTTGGTAGGAAAACTGAGAATCGTAGTCAATTAAGATAAAAGTCGACCACACCTACAACGTGCGAGGTACGTTATCACGATCTCAGTGTTGACAGGCTGGGGATACACTAATTTGACTACTTAGATCACTCAAAAAGCGACACACCTTAAAACATATGACAGTATACATGTATATAGTTATTATAGTAATAGTACATTCTAGAATCAAAACCATTTTTCATAATCACTCATGTAATTTTATTTTAGATGAACCACTGATAGTTGACATACAAGTGTATATACTGAGCATCGATTCAATGAGTGATTTGTCAAAGGTATACACAGTACAGTTGAAATTCGCTAAATATATTATGCAATTTCATTTATATGGGTAAAGTTTCAGACTGCATACATTTATTATAGAAAACATTTTGATAGATGTTAGCTTATCGAAAACTGGCAATATGATAGCTACACGACTTGACTAACTTGTACGTTGTAAAAAGTAAAAACGCAAGAAAACTAAATTTTGAGAAAAATTCAAAACGGAAAGTCCCTAATTCAATGGCAAAATCACAAGCTCGTACACACAAATCGAATGGAAAACAACTATCATATTTCTGACGTGCTGCAGGCATTTACTTATGTAGTACATGTAAATGGTGGATTTAACCTGGTTTTATAGCTAGCTAAACCTCCTACTTGTACAGTATGACAGTCGATAAATTCCATTATATTGACAACGATTAATGAACAAAACAAACAGATGCATTTAAACTATTGAATTTAAGAAATTACATTACTTATCTTTTGGTTATTTGCAACCAAAATTAGACGTACCTTCTCGGATGAGTAAAACCGTTTATTCTGGATAACCTGTCACCAAAACCAATAAGAACAGCAAGTATTGTGTTTATTATTATATTGGAGTTTGAACTTCCCAGCCATTATCGATGTAATGTTATTTACGGTACTAATTTTGCTGCAACATATGCGCATTTTGACAATGAACTTCTCTTTAATGATGATAGAGGCCAAACCATTTGAAATCCAAAACTTTATAACAGCAATAGTTGGAATTCAGCATTTGATTTACTAGTTCCTATCATATCATAAACTTACGGAAACTATAACAAACAATCGTTAATCTTTTAATTAATAACATTGATGTATACACAATAATCATATTCGTCGTTAAAAAAAGTCTTTTTTGATCAATTTAAACTGCCATGTGCATGTCGAAATCCTTCAAACTAACAGAGACATTTTTTTATCATTATTACAGGATTTTGCTATGAGCATATTTCTGCGACAAAGATGGACAGATAAGCGTCTGAAGTATGATCGGATAGAAGGTGTTCCAGCTTTACAACTAAATACAAAGTCTATAAACGGAGTATGGGTGCCGGACTTATTCATTCTGAACGAGAAACGAGCAACTATTCACAATGTAGTTGTGCCAAATAAATTATTACATATACAACCCGATGGTTCTATACTCTACAGCATTAGGTAATCATTCAGTTAGCATACACTATTAAGTTAAATCGAAAGTATAAAAAAAGAAGATGTGGTATGATTGCCAATAAGACAAATTTCCACCAAAGACGCAATACTATATAAGCCGACAACTGTTACAATTAATCAATATACGGCCTTCAACAATGTACAAAAATCCTAAACGCATAGTTACCCATAAAGGGTCTCCAAATGACAAGTGTTAAACAATCAAAACGAGAAAACTAATAAATACCGGCACCAAACCACAAGCACTGAATATCAGGCTCCTGACTTGAGTCAGACACATACAGAATGTAGCGAGTTAAACATGTTTATATATTGCTTCTCCAAGCGTTGAATATTGTATAAAAATAGAATCGTCCATAGACTTCTCTCCGTTCCACCATTAAAAACATTACTAAAACCTTGCATTCGTTTAGAAGTACGGTACATATGAATATGAAGTCTTTCCTGTTGAGATAATATAAAGATTGGTACCAAGCCTTCAGTTTGTTAAAGAACTTCCTGCAACAACTATGTAAAGGAATCGATAAATTTCCTGTTGCTAAGCAAAATTTCTGTCCCTGCCCAACAAAGTAATTATATTCGTCCCGCTGATTATACTGGTCAATCCTTTAATTTTTAAAATTCACCTTCCAGAATAATTTCTAAACATGCATGAAATATTTGCCACTGGACCTTAAGAAAAAGACATATACAAATTTATATTACGAAAATGCGATGAATATATTTTTAATTCATTTATTACTAATGTGATTTGTTATGTATGCGATTAGTTAATTACCAAAACAAAGTATATGATAAATCTAGGCGCTTTAATTCCTATGAAGTGAAATTCAGATATTGTGAACATAAGGAATCGAATGAAGTCAAAATATTTACAACGGGGAAATGACAACATATTTATAACTGAACATTATATTTCAATAAAGTTTCCGTTGTCTGTCAAATTATTAGCATAATAGAGCTAACATCCGTTCACGGTGTCAATGTTAATAGCTTTGTACATGTTTTATTGAAATAATAGATAGTGTAGAGACAGGAAAGTCTGCGTCGTGCACTTCGAACAGAATGAACAACTCAAAATAACTAAATATGACAAATGCGATAATATCAGATTTCATTTTACGGAATGTAAGAACTTGAAACTGTTGAAAAAATAAGTAAAACAGTGTACTTTGTCCGAGTAACTCATCTGTTTGGAATTTCTTTCTTGAATTTTTAAGAACATCGTCCTCTCCAATAATGTACATATTATGTATATTTTGATTTATCCTGCAATCATCAATTTATTGTGCAAATAACAGGTTCATAACTATACATATGTTTTTGCTTTATCTGTGCTTGTACAAAATAGAGTATCCTGTTACCCTGCGTCCACGTTAAACATGCGGTAATGTAGATATTTCTTTTTCTGTACCAGTTCATTTTGGGGTCCTCTTCCCGGTCCGCGTTTAACCTTTTTTTTTAGAGACAATGAATTAGAATTTAAACTGTTTAAACATTAAAGTTTCAAGAGTTAGGAGAAAATTTCAGGATAAAAAAATTATATATACAATGTCGGAAATTAAAAATTGATGTGTACTCGCCGCGAACTAGGAATAAAGCTCGTTCCGTTTCTAAAGCTCATACAGATACATTTTATATTTTCCGACAATGTACATATATTGTATATATATATGATGTGTACATTCTTGGGTGTTACCATCTTCACACAATCTTGTCTAAACCCGACCCACAAGATTAGTAAAATTCTTATTTCAGCCCATTTTATGGAAGAAGTTTTTAATTTTACGATATTTTATTCCCTTTATAACCAATTTTAACAAAATCGGTCTTCACGGATTTTTTTCCTATCAATTCTGGTTTTTTTTTCTTCATAAAGTGAAGAATGTTCACTGTAAAACATTTATGTGATTTATCAATGTTGGCACTTTGTTTTTCCGTTTGTCTTTATACAATGTATTGATGTATTATGAAAGAGAGCCATTTTTTTGGCAGCCTACCATCGTGCGGTCACCTAAATGAATATTGTTTTGTTTCGTTAGCGCATAGATTTTGACTTTTGCTTAATACATGTAAATGTATGAAGCATTGTATATAACTTCTCCATTTTGACCGATTTCTATTATCTAGGGGGGAAAGGATTCACTTTTTATTTGAAAAGCTTCGCCGCGGTTGACAATTTTTTCTCAGGTTAACAATCTGCTATATCTCCCTCTCAGCTACGTGTTACTTATATATAAGTCTATACTATTTACTAATATTTTCTTATAATTCGGTAAGCATTAATTACATCGGAGTGCTGCCATTTGCGCTGTTTTGATGTTGGGGAAAACTTTGATTATTTTGTGTAAACAAGTTCGAAACAAAGAAAAAGATACTAGCGCGTCTGGCGTTCCAAAAGTATATGTGATAAGAAATCAGAAAATGATCGATATGGACAGATACATCAATCACTCCATTGCTTAGGGTTAAGCTGAACAAAAATATTCACAAATATTTTTTATTTCATTCTTTTTATCTCTGGCGCTACTAATAAATGGATATTATACCTTATTTTTTTTTTTTTATCATTTATCATTTTGTTTTAGGATATCTGGTACTTTTTCATGTGACGTTGATCTACTAAAATATCCGTTGGATAATCAAATTTGTCCGTTGATAATAGAAAGCTGTAAGTATTATGTTACTCTATAATTCAAAAGCCGTGTTTTACCATTAAATGAATTCATAATGAAAAAGAAAAGAAAAGAATATAAGGTTACGTTCTTTCATAATTTTGTCCTAGGTCTGTTATCGCAAGGACGATTACTGGTTATAAGTACGACAGTTATGATAGGTAACACGGATCAAAGTCAGTTGTACATAGTGCGGTGACAGAAGTGTAAAAAGTTGTCTAGATCGCGAGTTTAATCTCCCCAAATAACACACGGCTAAAAATGGTCTTAACTTAAAGACAAATATGTCTTCTTTAGTTTTTGCCCTGTCGTCATTATTTCGTACGGTCACTTTTTTCTAAAAAGTCGTTTTAATGACTGGTTGTATATTGGAGAGTTTCAACCCCCTTTTTCAAAATGAAAAAATGGGTATGTTTGCTTACATTTAATTGAAATAGTTTTTCCTGAAGCTATTTTAACATGTCAAAATATGCTATTCAGTATTTTATTTTCTTCTAATCTATAAAATTTGTGAAGTTTATACTATTTAAAATTGAGGTAATTTTAATTGCAAATTCAGACTCAAACTTTAGTTTCTTCTTCATAGTAGTAATAACAATTATCCCATAATATTTTAAGCATATAGTATTTAATAAAACTAATAAGTGATAAAAATTTCGGAACCAAGATATGAAAAAAAACATTAAGAAATCAATGGGAAAAGAATGGAGTAAAAACCTTCTATTTCAACACGGAACTCAATCACTTGCCTTCCGTCCCATTTTGTGTATTAGTCAATAATTTGCTCTCAAATGATATATGAAATTACTACCTTTTTCGCTATTATATACACATATTTTCAATTAAAGTGCACTGATATATGCCACATACTTTGTTTGTATATGTTTATATTCTATGTTTTTTCGTTATAAAAGTTCAAATATACTTTGTCAGAAAAGTCTTATTGTAAAATCAAAATAATTGACGTATAGTTTATGTAAATATTCCGTGATATGTCAAGTCCTTTGCAACTTGCTCGATTAAGTCCAAAGAAAAGACAAAAGTCGTTAAATTTTATGCAGTGAATAAAAAATATGCTAAAAAAACCTCAATTGAAATTTTGAGTCAATTTACCAGTTTAGGGAAGTCGACTTTTGTATCTGCATTGCATAAAAGATTGGATGAGGGGGACATCAAGATGTTTCATGCGATAGCTGTTACTTTGAAGAACTCCGTTCAGGAAGTTTGACGACATACAATTATCTGACTGTTGTCCATCAGTTTCCGGTATTCAGTGTACACGTTCTATAATGCAGTCGTTCATCTGGAGCGCTTGTATATTTTGTTGCAACAAAACATTTTAGAAAGATAAAAAAAAATACTCAAGTTTGAATCAGATGAGCGTATTAAAAAGGTTTTATCCGTGTCAGATAAAGTTAAAGTTGAAATAGTTTCCCGTCCATCTTTTAAACTTCAAACACTCTGTCATTTTGGTTGCATTACAAAATATTTGCTAAAAACGAAAAAATAATCCAAACCCGTGGATGCAGATATTTCAGAACACGATACTGCTTTTACTGATTTTATTTTGTCTATTGACAACGATTTAATGGTCATTCCTCATGACACCGTTACTTGATAAATATAGATCATTTCTTCAGGCTGATTCTAATTTAAAATATTCTAGATGTAAAATGCAGTCTAAACTCATTTATTTCTACAGAAATTTAGTTGTCAAACAACTTCAACAAGTTCAAGGCAAATATAACATGTTATTTAGTAGCAAAATAACTATTTAAGATGCCATATAAGCTTCTAGTCAATTGAAAACTGATCTCAATGTCAACTGTAATAGACACAAATTTAAATAACGGACAGATATTTAATTCCGCTGCAAGTGTACTTAGAAAAGACATCGAAACTCTAAAGAAGACTACCCAACTTCGGATGAATTGTTTCTTCCTTCTTAATTAATTCAGTCAATGCCTTCGTATGTATTGCAATTCATTCTATGGTTACTCAATGAAAGCTAAGACTATTCTCAGAAAATGGCACCTGCGAAATTGTGGAAATGCTAAGCAATTGTTGAGGCAATCGTTTTTGTTTTACTCCTTTTCATTTAGGATTGGCTTTACAAATGTACCATGAGTTTGGTTCCAAACACCTTGTTGAAACCTTGAATGCCAATTGATTTTATGCTTCTTAAAATAAAGTGGGACGCTATCTAATGTGTTGCCAACCATGAAATTGAGCGAATTCAAGATAGTGTGTACTTCTCGTATGATGTTTCCCAAGCATCTTTGCAAACAAGCATATGGATGTCATCACACCTTCCTAAACCCCCTTATAGATCTCTGTTAAATCTTGGATGAACTGATAGTGATGGTCTGAAGCTGGTATTTTTTTAGGAACAAATGTCTTCGGACTTCCTACAATACCTTGTCTGCACTTGTAACGAAAAACTCAAAATAACGTGTTTGCTTTGAGCAGAACCTTTCATGTGCAGACCTGTGGCCATGAGTGAAATGTGTAGAAATATTAAAACATGTCAAAATGTTAGAAATTATTATAAATTAAGGAATGTATCTCCCTCTTGCAAAGCTCTGATTCCTTTCACGGATTTGGCTATACTTTTTGGAACTTTTGGATTATAGCTCTACATCTTTAATATAAGCTTTGGATTTCAAATATTTTGGCCACGAGCATCACTGAAGAGACATGTATTGTCGAAATGCGCATCTGGTGCAGAAAAAAGGTACCGTTATTGTTATTACTACCACTGGGTCGATGCCTCTGCTGGTGGACTGTTAGTTCCCGAGGGTATCACCAGCCCAGTAGCCAGTCCTCCGGTACTGGCATGAAAATACGGATTTTTTGTTTCATTAAAATTTGCTGTTACAAAATGTTAGAAATTATTATAAATTAAGGAATGTATCTCCCTCATGCAAAGCTCTGATTCCTTCATGGATTTGGCTATACTTTTTGGAACTATTGGACTATAGCCCTCCATCTTTAAAATAAGCTTTGGATTTCACATATATATTTTGGCCACGAGCATCACTGAAGAGACATGTATTGTCGAAATGCGCATCTGGTGCAGAAAGAATGGTACCGTTATTGATATTGTGACGGTTGATGAAAATGAACATGATGGAGATAAGGGTTGATTTGGTATAAAGCTTGTTGCACTGGTACACACGGTTCCAGTCCCGAGGTTAGGGGAGTGTTGGTGCGCCCTTAAAAAAGTTAAACCCCAACACTATCTGTATGTGTCAGTTTCAAGTTACGAGACGATAATGCAGTGTTTATCGTTTGTTTCTATATACTATATTTGTTTCTTTATTATTTATTTTGTACATTAATCAGGCTGTTAGATTTTTTGTTTGTTTTACATTATTCGTTTCGGGTATTGAAGACTTTGCAGTATGAACTTTACTCATTGTTGAAACCAGTACGGGACCTATAATTGTTTTATGTCTCATTTGGTCTCATTTGCAATCATATCACATCTTCTTTTTTTTATAAGGAATACTTTTGAAGTCTGTGGTACGTTGCAAGGGAAAAAGGGGGGATATAGTTACAAAACCTATAATGTAATAGATATTAACCAGAGTTAAATACACAACAAAAGATAATACTATGGTAGCAGTAATAATTGTGGAAAAAAACCAAAAAGCAACGAGTAGTCTATAAAAAACCTGAAGTATCCGCAAATTCAATTTGAGTTCATATTTGACTGTAGTGTTCTATGGCTTTGGTTTGATACCTCACCCAATATGATAGTTTAAAAAATAATTTTAAAGTATTGTCCTGCATGACACTTGATTTTTACCTGAAATTGATATTTTTCATAAGGTTAAGGTGCTCTTAACATTTTATAGGTTGAAAACTTGATTTATGTAGTTTTGTTTATATAACGTCGTTTTAGGATTTTTTTTGATAAAAAAATCCTCAATGATTAAGGTTTATGTATAATAACAAACATTACTAAAGCCAAAACAGTATCATTTGTATTTAGATAGAGTTTAGAAATAGAAAAAAATGTCAAAATTGAAACCCACCCAAATTTTCACAAATTTTTACATATGACCTTTGACCTCAATTTAAAAATAATGTGACCATATCAAGTCTTGACGACAGGCATATTATTATAGTACACGATTTCCTCTTTCCAATGATATATTATGTAGGTGTGTGTTCGGTGGGGAGATTAAATTCTAAAAAATCTGCCTTCAGTCACCGCACTAACACGAATGCAAATTGCAATGTATTATGATGAAATAATCCATTGTATTGCAATGACAATCGACAAAAGAAAACAATTGTTTAAGGATGCAACCGATTACAAAGTTGAAATTCCTGTTTCGATTGCCGGTAATAGGGTTTTGTTTCGTATTTGTATTTGTTTTTAGATGGTTACACGTCCGAGACACTGGAACTACAATGGTATAATGAACCAGTAGAAAAGAAAGAAGATATCATTTTATCACAATTCAGCCTGGATTGTATAGAAACATTCAAATGTGATAAACAGTATGCTGGAAGTATGTATAAAATAGTAAAGCTTTATTGTGAACTTAGATTTTTCATAAACTTGAAAATTTATGTTATTTTGTAATTCTATTTTTCGCTCAATAACAAACCTGTACATGCCGTCACGAGTTGTACTTAAAAGTTTAAAAACGCGCAAGATTTCCTTAACTGATTTTAAAATTACTAGCTATAGTTTCGTCTTAATGTTCTTATGCACGATTAAGACTGATAATCTTATTCGATATTTTTTCAGTGAATTTCTCATGTGTACAAATGAACATTAAATTGGATCGTTTGTACGACTACTATCTACTACAGATATACGTACCAAGCATTCTTATTGTAATACTATCATGGGTATCATTCTGGATAAGTGTTGATGCCACGCCTGCAAGGATATCCCTCGGATTACTCACGGTTCTAGCTATGACAACACAAAGTTCAGGTTTACCCAAAGTTTCGTACTTCAAAGCAATTGACGTGTGGATGGTGTCGTGTCTGTGCTTTGTGTTTGCAGCATTGATAGAATTTGCATATGTTAATGTTTTATCACGAGTAGAACAAAGGAGACTATCTCATGTAGTTGATGTAACTAATAACAAAACTGAATATTTAAGACGAAGTCTTCCAGAAAAGGTAATAAAGTCTTGTCTAATGAATATAAAGTTTCACGTGCACAACCTATACAGTAATACATATTTAGATAAATGTAAAAGATGCGGTAAAGTTAGGAGCATTAATATTATAATACATATAAGTTACGAAATATAAGGAAAAGACCAACTTAAAAAAGTCAGGAACTTACAAAAGATTCACTAGAATATTACCTTCATTACATTTTTTGTCAAGTAAATATATTTGAAAATTATATTGTCATGTATATTTTGTTTCATAATACAAAACAAAATAGTCTCGGTTAGCACTTCGTACGTTAAAGTCGGTTTTTTTCTATAATAATACTGGTTGCAAATACAGGTATATCTTGATAGTAAAATTATGTATCAGACAAAAAACTGTGCTCAATACAACGTATTACCTTGATAGTAACCGTCAATTTATCATATTTATATTTTTAGATGGGAAATCAGACTTCATCGAGAATAAACTTATTTTTTCGAAATATGGCCAGCAGAGAAAAAGCTCGGAACGTTGACAAAATATCAAGAGTTATCTTTCCTATGCTATTTTTGTTATTTAATGTAATCTACTGGACTGTATATATATTTGACTGAAATCATATTCACATCATCATTCATGTAACCATTGAACATTCAAATGCGTTTGATTATCATGCAATTCGTTCGTTTTCTTATATCTTTATTTTTTTCAGTGTGTCTCTGTTTTTTTGTATTAATAAAATTATGTCTACAATGTAACTATTATCATGTATTTATCTGAAAGAAATTGTGTATATATACGGAGTCCTGTTGGGGACATTTAAAGAAAAAGATATATAGCGCGCACAATATAGATCATTTGAACATGGAATTGTCTATTTTTCAATTTTTTATTTTCATCTAAGACTTATTAAATACTTTGCCTTTTTGGTCTTTATCTTTTATGCGTTCATGTGATTCTGTGTTACATATTTGTTTTTCGTTCATTTTTCGTACATTGATTAAGCCGTTAGTTGTCTTGTTTGGATTGTTTTACATTTGTGATTTGTTGGCCTTTTATAGCAGACTATTGGCTTTATTCCTTGTTAAAGGTTGTACGATCAAGCTATCTATTTCTGTGTAATTTGGTCTATTGTGCAGGATTATCTCATTGGTAATCATAACACGTTTTCTCATTTGGAATAACTTTGTTTTTAATTCGATATGAGTACATGTATCTTGTACATGTATACAAATCAGTCTCCTATGATCTGTTTGTATTCATGCAATTGTAAGGTTCTTTGTACATATAATAATTTTATTGCTTAAGCTTTGAAAAATGTTGATATCTTAATGCAGGTCATAATGATTTCAGAAACACGTACAAATGTATCATGCCTACTTAAACCGTTGTCCTATATTTATATTGCAATACTCAGAGTGTTTGCGAGCACTCATTCTCGTCAAAACATTGAACATTGTGTAACATCATATTTCAAAACTACTGAGAATCAGTTTAAAAGTGGTCGGTTCATCAGATAAGTATGAAGCACAAAACCGAACTTAACTAATTGACAAACATACGATCTAAGACCTGAAAGCCAAACTTCGACTGAGAAAGGGACTATATTGAATTTTGTTTGTATCAGATCAAAATACGGGTTGACTCAAGGAAATAACATGAAACGTAAATAAGCATTTCACGAAAAACACTCATACCACATATTTTATTTGTTTATATTGTTTGAATCCATTTATCTAGCTTTTTTGTACCAAATATGTTAACTATCGGGTAATTGGAAAAGTAAACGTTTTTAATCAGAATGTTTCCTTAGAATTAGATGTTTTGGGAGTGTACTGTAGAGAATACAAAGTCATTACTGTCCACAAAGTAAAGTAAAATAAAAGACATCAGTAGTTTACCGATGCTTAGTTCTAATAAACTCTTTCTTCATTTTGCGTCTCAAAATGAAGAAAGTAATGTCGGTGAATCAGATAAACTCCAAAGTTAATGATACCAGCAATGCATATGTCATTCGTCATCCTACTCCACGCTCTGTAAAAATCACCAATCGTAAGAAAAAAACTTCCGCAGAGATTTTTTCATGATTAATACCATTATGTTTATAAGCATGCTTTATTACAAAAGCATAAGATAAGTTCTAACGTAGTTCTCATAAAATAATTGAACTGAAAAGCATGTTATAGAACACTAACTGGAAGGCTAGCAAATTATGACGCAGGTTAGGTCACCACATCATAGGTGAGAGCATGCAATGATCAGAGACAGTAATTGTCTAATATTTGAGCATACGACTTTTACGATGAATTGATAACTTCATACATAACTTTCCATTTGTTTTTACATAACACTACACCAATCTGAACAGCGTTGACGGTTCATATAAACAGAAAGTCCGTCTATATATCATCAAGTATCGTTGACAATATCTACAGATATGACATTATTTGTTGGTATACTTTATCTTTGATAAACATTTGAATCTTATCATGCAAAATAAGAAACCATTGGCTTTAACAATACGTTGTATCTGTGCATGTGTAAAGATACACCAGATACAGTGACGTCTTTTACGGCAAAAGAGATGATTTCAGCTTCCCAATTGTGAACTTTCCATTTTCATTTAGCAACATTCAAACAGCGCCTGCAGACGGAGTTTATATCTCCCAATTGAAACGATATTCCAGGGCTTGTACTTTTTATCATGATTTTCTTGATATGAGGTTGCTGCTTACTAGGAAGCTATTCAACTTATAGTTCCAAATGGTGAAGTTGAAATCATCCTTTCACACATTTTACGGACGACATCACGAGATGGTTGACCGTTACGGAATGTGACCTACCGAATTAAACTATTTATCGGGTTTATATTAACATAAGCAACATGAAGAGCAGGATCTGCTCACATTTC
Source organism: Mytilus edulis (assembly GCA_019925275.1). Classification (NCBI taxonomy): domain Eukaryota; kingdom Metazoa; phylum Mollusca; class Bivalvia; order Mytilida; family Mytilidae; genus Mytilus; species Mytilus edulis. The sequence continues at coordinate 33,558,007 of CM034361.1, read as the reverse complement.
AAGAGCATCTGGTATCACCTCTAGGTTTTGGTGGGGTTCGTCTAGCTAGTCTTTAGTTTTCTATGTCGTGTCTTGTGCACTGTTGTTTGTCTGTTTGTCTTTTCTTTAGCAATGGAGGGTCAGTTTATTTCCAATCTATGAGTTTGTATGTCCATCTGGTATCTTTAGCCCCACTTTAATGCAAATCTATCGAAACATCAAAACGTAATTGATTTCTGTATATGTACAAATTATTATCATTTAAGCGGTATAACGACATTTAGAGTTTCTGTCATATAAACATTACTTTGTAAGAACCCAAATGAATCCAAAATCAATTACATTAAAGATTATATACCCTGAAAAAGCTATACGTTTTTGTTTTACAATCGCATATCTTGAAATATAAAATCTGTCCAGACCGTCCCGTCGATATTTCCATGTGAATCTAACATTTTACCATCCTAGACACCATGAATACAATTTCGAAAGAAAAGGACCAGAATAGTATCATGTTTGTGGAGAAGAACTTTGGTCTATGAAATTTCTTCAATACGTTAACTTCGCGCAAGAAGGCTTCGTTGATGAACTGAGTTAATATATATCTACCCGAGCTCATCAATTTAATATTTTTTATAAGAAAACGGATCTATAATAAAACAAGTTCATGATTCATGCTGGTATTTATATGATTTTACAAATAAAAAGACAATCAACAGTCTTCACTTTAAAATATTTATAACCGCATGTGTATATTGGTTTTTTTCTTCAAGATTTGACCACTGCCAGTATTATGATCTAACTACAATTAAACCTTACAAACTCGTTCTGTTTCTTGATATAGTCTAGCGTTTGATTTTGTCAGGGTTTCTGGACTTTCCCTTTTCTGAATTATATTTTGGATTTTGGAATTTTTTATTAAACTTTTACACTACAAGCAACTAGTGATTTTTTACTTAACTGTACCATATTGTACATTCCTGTGCATTACTATGGATTATGGATTACGTACATTTCAAAGATAAAATGAACATGTGTTGACATTCATTGTGTTAAAGATAGTTATAAATAAAACCTTCTTTATAATTTTGCATATTTTCCTTAATTTGAACTGTTTCTAAACATATCAACACAACCCATCATTCATTGAAAGATGTCACTAAAATCAATTGTTTACCTTTTCTTACATTAGGTTATACAACGAACACGTAACTATCAGGAATTTTCGGGATTTTTACCATCAGCAGTTTTTCTTTAAATGCACCGAGTCTATTTTCTCAGGTCAGTAGATGTTAGACACAAGCCCGACACTACGCTACGCAATATCGTAGTGAGTTGCAACAGATTCAACTTATTGCCCACGTTTAACAGGAGCCTTAGTTTTGAAACATATTAATGTAAACCTTTCGGCCCTGTCGCTTTGAATCATTTCAAAAAAGAGGTAGTAAATACTAAAAAGAAAACCATAAAAACAGAGAAGAAGTAAAATACAAAATACCATAATAGGGATTAAGATTATTACACAATGTTGGCTGCGGTCTCCTACTGTATTGGTGACATTTAATGATTACAAAATGTATGTCGTTCTTTTTTTGTTCATTCAATGTTGTCAATATAATGGAATTTTAAGCGGTGGTCAAACAAGTGAGAGGTTGGGCTAGGTATAAAATCAGGTTTAATCCACCATTGTATACATAAGGAAAAGTCTGTACCAAGTTAGGAACATAACAGTTGTTTTCAATTCTTTTGATGCATTTGAACTTTTTATTTTGCCGTTTGAAAAGGGATTTTCCGTTTAGAGTTCGGTATTTTTGCAATTTTCCTTTTTTTTTTTTAGTAAAACAACCCCTAATAAACAGTCTGCAAAACACTACTCAAAGGAATATCGAACACCGATATAAGAGCTGTTACTTTGACATAATATGCTTTTTCTGAATAATTCGTGATAATGTTCCATTTAAAATTTATTTCAGAACACGGTTGTGTGCATCGAAATTGATTTACGAAACATAAGACATTAAAGCAATACATTAAGCCTTAGATCGCCACGAGACAGGAAAATGATAGATGAGTAGATCCGGTAAGGATCGATTTTGGTCTGCAATTTCAGGTTCATCTGAAGAAATACTTTGGACACTTTTTAAACTCTTAAGTGTCTACTTCAGTCGATTACATTAGTGTATGTGAAAGATTTGAATTGATTTAGTCATTAAAGTCATTAAAGTCGACGCTTATATTCAAGTTTAAATATGAAATATCTCTCAAATATGCCATAAAATGTCATTTTTCAGACGTTTCTTTTGTCAAAAAAGGCGCTGCATCCGTGTTCACTCTCAATCTTTATATATTTTATGTATTATTATCAAATACAACATATTACTTAAAAATATTAAGAATGAACACAAATGCGGCCACTTCCAATGAAGACGAAACCGTTTCCAATGCTTAACTTGTGAATATTTCAGTAATTTAGCATGACTTAATGATGCTAGTACCCGATACATGTGCATTGTATTGTCAAAAACAGCCCATATTTATGTAACAGAAGTATTCTACTTTTCAATATATAGCTTAGAGCTTACATTTTAACAATTTTGTTTAACTGCTATATTTAAAGTCTAAAAAGGGTCTTACTAGACCTTCTCCGAAATGTGTCAAAATCTGCTATCAAACTCTTTGTTTCGCCAACATGTAAAAGGCCAATCATCACGTCTAGTTAAAAATATATTTAAACAATGACGTGCAATGCTTCTTACACTATATATGCATTCTTGTTTATGAAAAGATTTAAAATTGCTATATACAGTCTCCTTGTGTTCAAATTTCTTAAATCATTTTAACAGTACAACATAAATGTATCAAGTTAAAACTAATGAAATTATATGTATATCAAACACAACGAGATCAGATTAATTGACCGAGTTAGCTTCATTAAGGTTGACTTGAAATATTATGGTGTCGTCTCTGAAGAAGTTTTATTATCAACGTTTGTACCTGGTTAAACTGTACACATGATGATGCAGGATTTTTTCCCGTGATTTATTTAATGAAATGATGAACTATTTATTTGCACTACCCTTTATTATGTTTCTATCTGAGAATAAAGTGAATAATTTATTTTATATTATGTGTTGGTGTAGTACACTGCATGTGTCAGACAAATTGAAGCATTTTATTGTTACACGGAAACTGATTGTACCTAAATATATCAATATTTGATTGATATTCAGGTATATATTAGAGGCAATGTAGACAAATCCCTACTCAAAGACATTTTATAATTAGAAAAATAAATTTTTAATGTTGTTTCTTAACCAAGATTTATCGGAGTCATGAGATAAAAACTATACAAAACATAAACAAAAAACAGACAATTAAAACAGATAAATATATGACCTTGTTTCCAATGTATGGTACAATTTTGACACGTATAACTTTTATTCGGTGCAATCGAAAACAAAAGATTTGAAAACCAAAATCTGTTATTGATATAATCTATAGAACTTATATTTGTTAACATCACATCCAGTATTTGGTATAATTATGATGATTGATTAAATATATAATGTAATGAAACAGCTCGTCAATATCAATTTCTGTATACATTTTCTTATTATTATTTTAGACTGTATTGATAGTATTTAGGAAATGTATAAAATCAAGTATATAATTTTCTGTTTGTTAATTTTTCTGTTTAAGGTAGATCATAAGTAAATATTTTTTGAGACAGAATTTTCTTATACTTAGCCAGAATGAAGATTTTAATATGCTCTTTTCAAATATATAATAAAAAGGAGGGGTCACCGTGCTATTTTTCAAGCTATGAGTCGTTAAAAATTACCTAAATTTGGTTAGATTGTTCATGGGAAAACACATTTGTGTGCATAAAAAAAATCTATGAGATAGAATTTTGAAAAAAATTGTGAAAAGATAGGTTTTGTAATATGTTTTAAGAAAATAAAAAGAAAAAATGGTGTCACCGAACTTGTTTTCTTGCTACAAGTAAAAAGAAAAGAATTCCCTATCTGTCCAGTATAAATTTTTTACTAAAAGAGTTATCTTCCCTTAAATGGCTCGTTTGAAAAAAATGATTCTAAAAGCAAGAAAAATTATATTTGTTTAAATATTTTGGATTATACAATAAATTGCCAAGTTTTCTTTATATTATTAAACAGTCTAACCATTAAATTGCAAATCTGTCTTCAAATTTGCAGATTTAGGCAAATAACTAGACCGATTTTTTACTTTGATTGTTCAATCCAAGATGGCGGTATACCATGAATCTACCTTAAGTGACATCACATATATACACGTTGTAGTTATATACTGCAATCAATTTTACTTAGGTTTTAAAATTTTGTAATGGTGCATGTTTGTTTTATGCATAGTTCTTTCCTCTCACGTTTGTGTATCATGCATACATGTTGGGGTATATTTATATTGTCTGAAAATCTTACAATAAATTTTCATGGAAATCAAAGTATTATTGATTAAGGGACGTGTTCTATTTTTCTGGACATCAATTTATAAAGTGCCTGTATGAGTCATCATCAACAAAGATGGACAATTAAAAACTAAAATGTTATATCTCTAGTAAAACAGGCAAAATGTAGTTAACAAGTGCAATGTTACTGTCTTGGTAGAGGACATTTTACGAAAACAGAAGATAGCCATGTATTTTTTACCATGTCGTTTTTTTTTATAATCAAAGCTGTGTATAAACAAATAAATCCTGTGCTTACAGTGGCTTTAAACTAACTTAAAATCATATACACGAAGTAGCTGACATATACATGCACAATAAAAATAAAAACGAAAGATCTGTCATAAATAGCAAGATCATTTAAGACAACACAGTTAACCGACACGAAAACAAACACATTAATATAATTTGACTATACTGACAAATAACACATATGTGAAACTAATAGAAAATTCGTAATGAAAACACACACTAAATGAATAGAAAGCAAAATGGGACCGCCACGTATAAAAAGCAACCGTAGTATACCGGCGTAAAAGTCATAAAACGATCAAAAGAAAACAAATCCTCATAAAAACCGTAGAAACACATCAACTAATTTAAGTAAGTCCAATAAAGGTCGTCTGTTTCATGAAATGAACAAAGTATTATTTTCATTTACATAATTAACGCTCACATTGTTCCCTTTTTAAAGAAGCCCTAAATTAAACTACATTTAATAGCAAAAGTGAAACATTTTTGTTGATAATTGATGACACATTATACATCTTTCGCCCCTTTTTTTTAAACTATAGTCGCCGTCACATAAAATTGGCACCGTAACTTTTGTCCAATTATTATTTAAATATCAACCGTATTCACTCGAGATGATGTTTTTCCATTAGCGGAAGATTGATATATCAGTATTATACAGTGTAAACACATTAAAAGGACAGTAGTTGATGTTTGGAAAGGATTTTTCTTCCGCTAATTGAAACACGTTATGGTGTAATACCACCATTGATTTTTCCCTATTAGTCTTTGTTAAATTGGTACTTTTAAAAAAAATGTACAGAATTTACCTTTATTTCAACCAAAGAAATACTTTGCATGAATAAAGTTTAATCCTTTCCAGTGCTACAGTGAAAATTTCACACTACATTTCATTGCATATAAGAAAGTAACCTGCACCGGAAGTAAACAATCACATTTTTACCAGGTTATTTACTGGTTACCTGCTTTGGCAACTATGTAACCTTAACTTTCCAAAATATTTTATAAGACCATCAAATAAAAAAAGAATGATGCTTTCAGACACCCAACATACATGTTTATGACTCAGAAAAATTTAAGTGCATTGAAATGCAGGGTTAATTTTCTACAACTGTCAAATTCAAGGGAATATTTTTTTAGACCTACTTTCGTATGCAACCGGATGTGGCGTATCATGATTTGGTGGTATTACACCTAAAGAACACCTAAATGTCAAATAAACTTAATGTAATTTTTTCCCCTCCAATTGCAAGTTATTTCAAGCATAACTGCCAAGTTTTGTCTCAGTCAGATCTATAGTTTCAGAGAAAATCACTATAATGTAAGGCCATATCCTACGGCAATTTCAGTCTTATTTCTTCGACAAATCCAAATTTCAGTGTATCATTATAAAATGCAGTGTTGACTAATATCTGATCAAAAACTCATGATCTATGCATTCAAACAATTAAATAGAATACAAAAGACAACTTTTAGATGATAAACAATTTTATTGCACCTTTTAGAGTTCATTTGAAGGTCTGTTTTGGTCTGTTTTGGTCCATTTTTCCTCCTTCCTTCCTTTTTCATCAAAACTTGATATCTTTTGTCTAAAAAATAAAACAAATGTGATTATTTCCCCACAAAAATGATATAAATGTAATGTTAAATCAATAATTAAAGTGTTTTAGCTGAAAGAACTGTCTCTATAAATGTTAACAGTCTACACGGAAGTTTCTAGAAGCCCTTATGTGTAACTCGAGTTTTTAGTCTGTTCGCCTAGTGTGACAAATAACGGTTCCCTTTCAGTCAACCATTTATTGTTACTGGTATCAAAGTCTTTTTATTTACTCATAACAGTATATTTCTAATAGATTTAAACAAAGTGTCCACTTTCTTGTATTTTACATTAGAAAATGGGGAGAAAGAGTAATAAAAAATACCTCAAAATGTTTTTAAAAAGGGTTATGTCCCTTGGAATGCTGGTACAAAAAATAATTGGTAAGAATTATAAAGTTTAAGTATGTGAGACTGGATTCTGATGTGTATAAATCCAGGGCAAATAAGTGTTTAGATGATTTATTGTCTGTGCAAAATGTAGATGGCACAATGGCAAATTGTAAACTTTTGCGGCCAAAAAAAACACAAAAAACATGATGATAGTTGATACTTACTTTAATGCTGAAGTGTCATCTGCAGACCAATTCACATATAAGATTTTTCAACAGAATGCTCTTCAGAACATGTGAACACTGAAATAAAAAATTCACATGTTGTATAAACAAAACTGTTAGGGTATTATTTAAAATTTAACACAGTAAACTAAATACAGCTTTGTCTGTCCACCCATTTGACTTAGAAAACACCCGTAAACCCCCATTTCAAGGCAATTTTACCTCAAACGTGCTTTCTGTGTCTCAATCCATTCCGAATAGTCCATGTTTACAATGTATGAACTGGTTTATTAATAACTTTTAAAAATGAAAGTACAATAAGGTCACGAGTGCACATGTAGTTTCCCTAAATAGGTGTAATACCACCATTGATTTTTCCCTATTAGTCTTTGTTAAATTGGTACTTTTAAAAAAAATGTACAGAATTTACCTTTATTTCAACCAAAGAAATACTTTGCATGAATAAAGTTTAATCCTTTCCAGTGCTACAGTGAAAATTTCACACTACATTTCATTGCATATAAGAAAGTAACCTGCACCGGAAGTAAACAATCACATTTTTACCAGGTTATTTACTGGTTACCTGCTTTGGCAACTATGTAACCTTAACTTTCCAAAATATTTTATAAGACCATCAAATAAAAAAGAATGATGCTTTCAGACACCCAACATACATGTTTATGACTCAGAAAAATTTAAGTGCATTGAAATGCAGGGTTAATTTTCTACAACTGTCAAATTCAAGGGAATATTTTTTTAGACCTACTTTCGTATGCAACCGGATGTGGCGTATCATGATTTGGTGGTATTACACCTTATTGTGAATGAATGCGATTGTTGGTTTAAAATTTTTCAACCAAAATCATGGTACCAATTTTACGTGACGGCGACTATGAGCATGTCTGAGACAGGTTGTCACATCGGTACCGTGAGAGCAATTATTTCCGTCTGCTAGACATAAATTTACAAAGTTGCTAATTCAAATGTCGCCAATCATACTTGATAAGAAAAAGCTCCAAATAAACAAATTCATTGCATCCTATTTTGACCCCGATTGAATAACTACACTTTTATTCCTAACGCCTTTGTAAACATTGAACGGGTTTTCTTAACGATTACCAAAATACAATTGTTTGAAATGGGTTTCCTTGTTATAATATTCTAATACGTGTCCTGAAACTTATATTGACTATATTATATTTTTTTAACTGAATTATTACTTCAAGGACAAGAGCTATTTACCATGGTGTCTAACTTATTTTCCACTTATTTAGATGATTTTTTTGTCTGTTGAACAACAAATACAAATTATATATGTATATTACCGAGCGAGAACTTGAATATCGCTCGATAAGTAAGACTACATCGAGTGGCATTCCTATTTTATATACTGTTTAAATTTGAAAATGTATTTATTTCTTTAATAATTTCATTTCTTCTTGATAATTAATTGAATCGGAAAAAATTAAGCATTAACAAAAATTTAACATGTATCGTTATCGTTGATTGAAAAGCAGTACAATGATATTGTCCATGTCGATGATATAGCTGTTTGGTTTTGGACGATGTCCGATTCTTTGGTGAAAAAATTATTATAACGGTTATTTTCATTGAAATCTCAACTGATATATTATATTGTTATCTAAAATGTACAGCGTTGTTTTCATGAGTATAACGAGTTATTAATCTTCAATTCAATATACTCTATGGAGCATATTCATGTACATATATGAAGTTTATGTTAGTTGAAGGAGTAGTCAGCTTTTATCTGTTTTAACTAGAACAAATCCTTGTTCGCCGTGCCATTTGTAACCACAGGAAATTTTAAATATCAAACTTTATATTTTTGATACTTTATCAAATAGCGGTATACTACTGTTACCCTGTTACATCAGTTGGTGCGTCCTAAAGTGTCGGGGATGTATTTCGGGTATGTTTAAGTGTTCAGTAGATATCTTATAATATCGTTTGGTAATGTTTCAAAATTAGCAAATCTATGTGATTTGTGTATGATATTATTATAAATAGATCATATACATTCTCTCATGTGGCCATACAAACGTTCCAAATGCATCAAACTTTAATCTGTACAATTTCATTGTCATGAGAGCATGTGATTTGTTAGGCTATCTTACATTGTTCATTCTGTCTAGGGACTTAATTCGCACGATCACATTCATTGTTAATGCGAAAAATCAGAGAACTACAGAACAGGTTAATTAAATCTTGTTGGAGATACTTTTTTCGAGGTTAAGTTTTTATTTCATGTCATTCTACATGTTTTTTTAGCATTGTGTCGGTGTGTTATATACATGTATATCCTGGTTCACGGTACTACGTTCCAGGTATTAGCTAATAACCATACGCTGTTACGATGTTATATTGGTATATGTGCAGCATTTTATCTATTCAAATCAATGCATGTCTTAAATTTGTAGTGATATATAAACTTTGTATTAAAAACTTCTTTGTAAATATTCTGCAAAGGACTGCAATATCTTCTTTTTTACATTCACATTACTATAAGACGTGTCACGGTACTTATCTATCCCAAATTCATGTATTTGGTTTTGATGTTATATTTGTTATTCTCATAGGATTTTGTCTAATGCTTAGTCCGTTTCTGTGTGTTTGTCACATTTTAATGTTGTGTCGTTGTTCTCTTATATTTGATGCGTTTCCCTCGGTTTTAGTTTGTTACCCCGATTTAGTTTTTTGTCGATGGATTTATGAGTTTTGAACAGCGGTATACTACTGTTGCCTTTATTTATATTGTTACACCTCAATATTAATTAAAAAGACAACATCGAGTTCATATACAATATTTATTGCAAACATGTAACCAAGTTTTTACATCGAGCAACAACATTAAAACTGACCAGAATATACATTAAATCTGTCTATATTTTTGAATTTTAAGCATATTAGAATAACCAGAAACTTTAAGTGTTCTTCAGTGGCGACTTTATGGCCATAGATAAATAACACTAATACATTGAGTTAGTTCTATATGTTCATTCAGATGCTAAGAAAATATAACTACTTAACGGTTATCAGGTGTCAAAATTAAAGTTCTTGTTATGTCTATAACACAAATAATATTAAAATCAGCCTTTTAACATCTATCTTTTCAAGAGAAAACACTTGATCGGATCTTTTTCTTTGATACATCGGTTGAGATTTTGTATAATTCGCACCATCAAAGCTCTGTTAGCTTCATTGTCAGCTTTTCTTACACATGTAAGGCCACACCAATTTAATTTCTTGTTCTACGGATTTTTGGACTCCAAAATTTGGGGCGAGCGAGCGATTTGAAAATTTTAATATAAAAATATTTAATTTGCAAATATTTGAGGCGAAGCTTGAAAAGTAAAGGCGAGCGAATATAATTTATTTTGTAAACATAAAACAGACATAAAATAGTAGGTTTTGACAATATTAAAGCTTGATTTATCACTTATACTTTGACATTTCTTTAATTTCTGAAGTATTTTTCCCTGTTCACCAAGAAATAATTAAATCAGGTCTATGTATATGTGACTGACAATGAGACAATTCTCCATCCAAGTCATAATCAGTTTGGGGGCAACCCCTTAATGTTATAAAAATCCCTTTTACATGTTTTATGAGGGATCAATATAAGTTATAATATATTTGTTTGTACAAAAGGGCTCATACGTTCTGAAAGAACTATATATCTATCTGGTATTAAATGGTCAAAACATGTCCAAGAATTTTTTAATATTCCTGGACTTTAACCATGTTAACACATTTACTTTAACAGTTTAATATTATTCAAAATAAGTGGACCCCTCTTTTAGAAAAAGTTGTTTAAAATATGATGTAACTCTCCTCTTTTTGAGTACAAAATTCTAAGTTTTCAAAGGTTTTGTATAGAAGATCTATACAAATCCTTGGTATTTCTATTTTCTTTTCTACATCAGTAAAATGACCCCTTGTCTGAGGGAGGGTTGTTCTCAACCTGATAATAACAAACACAGGTCAAAGTGCGGCCTTTTACACAGGGCTTCGATACAGACCAAACAGCAGGCTATAAAGGACCCCAAAATTATTAACTTACACAATTCGAACAGGAAAGCCAACGATCTAATTTATATATCATGTATATCCAAACAGGAAAATACCAATGACCAACATCAACAAACGATAACTGCTGAACGACAGGCCCCTCAATCAATCAGGACAGGTGCATAAACATGCAGCGGCTATGGATAGTTTTGTTTCGCTAGCATACAATATAATTGCAGTTGAAGGCAAATCCTTCAGAAGTTCTTTGTACTTTATTCTAACAACGAACATTTTTTTATAGGGAATATAAGTAAGGAGGAATAACCAATTTTTTGTTCTTTAAAGGTATTTTCGCTGTTATAAATTTATATCAGAGCACTCCCGCTTTGGATAAATAGGTGTCATGCTGAAACAAATATTCTCACAGATATTTACAAAGTGTGGTGGGGTGCTTTTATGTTTAAAATCGTTATATACAGGTTAGACTGTGATTTTAAAAACAAATGTTGATATCTTTTTATAATATTTACAAAAAAAAACGGTGCGGGAAATGGACATGATTACATTTCCATATGCGGGAAGCGGGAATATAAAAAAAATAAAAAAATTCTGTTTTGAAAAAAATAGGTGCGGGCGGGTCCATCGAACAAGGAATCAAATTGGTGTGGCCTAACATTAACTAAGTCAACAAAATATGTTTGGGGTCTCTTTCTATATCGATTGATTAGTGCACGTTTAAGATCATCGTACGAAGTGGAGTCTTGTGAAGAACTTTGTCTTACTTGACCTATCAACAATGTTCTTAACTGTAAAATCTTAATGTCATTAGACCAATTTGCCTGACCACTTACCGCATCAAATTCAGATTAAATGGTAAGATGTTGTCGAGTTCGGATCAAACGTTTGCAATTTTACTATGAATGGTAGTGACTGATACCTGTCAGCATTAGAACGGTTTTCTCCCTGTAAGCGAATTCTTTCTCTTTCACAACCTTAAAATTGACCATAGTATACATTAAATCTGAATGTTAAGCACATTAGAATAACCAGAAACGTTAAGTGTTATTCAGTGGCGACTTTATGGCCATTGATAAATAGCAATAATTTATTGCGATAGTTCTATAGAAGGGTTCATTCAGATGCTACAAACATATAGCTACTTGTGTATTTAACGGTTTACAGGTGTCACAGCTAACGTTTTTGTAATGTATATTACACAAATAATATTAGAACTAGCCTTGTAACATAATCTGATAGTGTTTAACAGTTTAAATCCTTCTATCTATGTCTGCGAATAAGCATGCATTATTGCTGTATATAAATCGATGCTGAGTGGATATTCAAAGTTTTTAAAAGAAATACTGCAGCATAATCAATAACATTTAATTTCAATTATCTGTTAACATTAATATATATTTATGAACCTATATTCAAATGTGAACACGTATGATTTTTTTCTCCAATCAATAATGAGTACATGATTATCAATTTTTTCTACTGAAGTTGGATATCGGTTTTAAACTTATTTCGACCTGTAAAATTAATACAATGTTCATACAATACAGGTTGTTTTCAATGTCTTAAGAAACTAACTGAATATCCACTAAGCATACATGTAGATTAAACAAGGAACAGTTGTACAACAGGACACCATAAGAACAAACTTAACAAATCAGTTGAAAGGTAATTAATTCAGATCTATAAATAGCAGAAATACATCTAACAAAAACCAAGATTGGACGTGGCAGGGCATACCACAACCGAAAGACACTAAGTACAGATATTAGAGCACTCGCAGTTACTGACAGCTAGTTCAAAGCCAATCATAATGTTTTAACAGAATCACGCACCTAAGATTGAAATATCAATCAGTAAACACCCAACATATAATAAATGAAGTAATAACGACGCCATAGTCGGAGAAAAACATGACCTTGTTCAATGCCAAGATATATAGGTATAGGTAGAGTTACAAATGTTCATAAACATACAACTATCATATTTAGTTTCACAAACATAACTAAAGAATCACATGCACAACGCAATAAGCTATATCTAGTTCTTTGACCAGTCAATCACCACCCTAAAATAGAACTACATCATTTGCTACACTACAGAAGCATATGTTTAGCCCATCTATGAACTAATTCACAATT
>CM034361.1:33453361-33544855 GCA_019925275.1 Mytilus edulis | reverse complement strand
CCATCCAAGCGACTCAGGATAAACATGTGAATTTCCTCTGGAATGTCTAATATAAATACCTCCATTTTATTTTCTATTGTAAATACCTATTAAAAAATAAACAGTACTAGAGATATTATGAGAAATTATTTGGTTCTGGTATGCTTAAATGTATAATTACATGTAATCATGGTAATTGAACTAGATGAATGTAAGGCTTGATCTGTTTCAAATATCATGAATAAACATGTAACATGCAGACAGACAATAGTTTTATTTTTTTGAATTTTTAGAGTTTAGTGTTTTCAAGGTACAAATGTATGTAAGCTATAAGTATTGCGTAAAATTGCAAAGCAGAGTACTTAAAGCATTGTAAAGAGAGATGTTGCTTTGAACATAAATCATGCAGGTCCCTGAATTGATCACCTGTGTTTTATGGCTTTTAACCTTTCATCATGTTGATAAACGATTATTTTATTTTTCTTTACAATATATATATTGATGAGTGGCTTAAAAATGCCATTAAAATGTGTTTTTTGTATCTGTCATATCTTCTTCAAAAGCAAACCCCATGTTTCATTTTAACCAAAGAAAATGTATACCAGTATTATTTGGTATCTCTGTATTGTGATCTATGAAATTATACTTTTTTGGATAAGTATTTGATTTGATTTTCTGTGTGTTAACGCCCCTTTTGGGCTATTTCATGGCAGCCAGTCTTATTGGTGGAGGAAGCCAGAGTGCCTGGAGAAAACCATGGACCTTTGATAGGAAAACTGACAATCCTAGTCAATTAAGATTGGAGTTGGGTACACTCGCATGAGCAGGTGTGAAACGCACAACTTCAGTGTTGACTATCTAATGAATACAGTAGTATCTAGTTCGACCACTTGGTTACTGAGGCCCCTTTTTGTGGATAGTAAAGACAACTTTTAATGACTGACAATTTCACACTTTACTGGCATGAATGGTAAGAGCAATCTAGTTAAAACAAAAATTCAAGAAAAAATCAAATTGATGGAAATCACCCATGGAAAGACTGGAATACTACATGTAGTTTGAATAATTTCAAAACATATTCAGGTTTGGCATGTTTGGTGTACATGTGGACAAAAAGAACATTTAAAAAGCACTATACAATGCTATAGCTAACAATTGCATTGATTGTACATGAAGGTTTGGTTAGTCTTGTATGATTTTTAATTTAAGTTCATTTATATATACATGATATACATGTACATGTATATGTCATGTATGTTTCACAGTTTAGTATGATGTCCATTATAACTGAACAATGCTGAACTAGTAAACATTTTTGAAGCAAGCCTTTGGGTGGGGGATTGTATTGAAGACCCTTTGGTGGTCTGCATGTGTTTTCTGCACTTTGGTTGGGTTGTTGTCTCTTTGACAAATTCCCAATTTCCATTTTCCAAATTATTTTAGAAGGATAAGCACTTTTTCAGTACATAAAGTAAACTTGTTGTAAATAAATCATAGTGGGTCCCTTAATTTGCACAACAATTTCTTCTTAATTGCACGATAAAAATGTTTATGCATTTTTATGAAACAGAGGAAATTACAAAACAAAGATTCTTCTTATCATGCTAATAAAGTTTATCAATTATCCTTGTGGGATATGGGACCAACAGATAGACTTAAAGATTTTTAGAACTTTATTGTCACAAAAAAAACAAGCTAAAAAGGGTGTATTGGGGCATTTTGAAAATTGAAACATACAATGAAGGTAAACTATTTTCTTCTCTTAAATGTTGCAATGGCTTATTGATTTTGTTTTCAAAATCAATAAGCCACTGTAAACAATGAGCACCTTTATATTCATATTATTTGATGAAACTTTTTCCCAAGAACTATGCATCTATCAAGTATTAAATGGTCAAAACATGTCAAAAGAATTTTGTGATATTTCTAAACTTGTATCTTCTTTATTAATTTGACCCTTCATTTAGAAAAGTTGTTCCAAATATAATGAATTTTCCCAGTTTTGAGTTAAAAATCTTAAAAATGTTCTTTCTTTTTTTTTTTCAACAGTAAAATGACCCCTTGTTTTAGGGACAGTCCCTCATTTAAGGGACACCACTCATAATGGGAAAGGGGGGGGGGTTCCCAACCTGTTTGTTGGTCTTTGTGAAAAAAGAATAGTACATTGTCCTTTAAATGATTTAATTAAATACAAAAATAAAATATGTTACAACAAGTATTATCTATACTATTAAACGAGAAGACCTCATTTTGTGTGTCGCTTCTCTTCCTCCCACAATAAATTAATCATCATGCCTCTGTGTCCTATAGGTACCATGCGTAGTCGCAGTTGTCATCCATTCTTATGACTATTCAGTTTGGGTTAATTATGCGTCCGAATATTGTTTCCGTTATCAAACCGACTTTTAAGTCAGACATGACTACCGGTTTAAACATTGAGAACCAATCGTATGATAGATAACAAAAATGAAAAAAACATAGGGCAATCAGAGCGTTGTCCAGATCGTGGTTTTCAGATCGTTAGAACCACTACTATTATACCTAGGTTTTAACTTGCATATAATTTTCATATGAACTTCGACGGGGAAAGGACAATTAGTTGCACGTTTATCTGCATGTATACTATGATAAATATACAACTATAATATATAGAGATTCTTTATATAATATAATAATAATAATATAATAATAATAATTCTTTATTTAAAGAGGGTTACACAGTTAGCTGTAAAGCTAATCTTCCCTGAGGCCCTCATAAAATACAATGAAATATAACAAACAATTACAAAATATCAAACAGACACACATACATGAATAATGAAATAAAAAATTGTTATGAAATATACAATTTTCAAAACAGGTAAAAGTTACAAATTCATATATGACATGTATAGCATGTATAGTATTGGCATCAACAATATCATAAGTTTGAGTAAGTGTGTGAAACTTATTATGCATATAAAAAATGCACAGCTTCTTAATGTTCCATCAAGTAATTTTTTAAATCTTTTTTGAATGAGCTTGTACTTGAGGTTGACTTTTTCAGGGATATTGGTAAGTTATTCCATAAAATAGATCCTGAATATGTAAAAGATTTCTTGTGGTATGAGATTCTGTTCTCTACTGTCATCCATCCAAGCTGTTTAAACAGTGGAGCGGATGATGAAAGTGGATCAGCATCTAAAATAAGTCTTGCAGCCCTTTTTTGCAATTTTATTATTCTGACTAGCTCATTTTTAGCACAACCACTCCAAATAATACAACAATAATCTATCAATGGGAGAATATAACCATTATAAAATAATTTTCTTAGATCAATATTTAGAAATTTCTTGATTTTAGAGAGTAAAAAAATTCTTGATGAAATTGATGAACATAAGTAATTAATATGGCCTGTCCAGGACAGATTAGAGTCAATTCTAACACCTAAAAGTTTTTCAATTGATGATTTTTGCAGTGATCGCCACCATGGAGAAGAAACTTTGAATGGATAGTTAATAAAAAATCAAATACACTTTAATATTTATAATATAGATACGTATGTTCAAAGTATAATGTGACAGAAACGTGAAAATAATGGAATGTAACGGAAAACAAAATAATAACGGACTTTGAAAAAAAGAGAGGGCTTAAACATATTGTCCTGTCTCCATGTACCTAAATGACTATTGATATCATTTCTTAAATTCTCAAGACATAAAATCTTCAGTTTACAAAAAATCATAGTTTACTTTTGACCAAGCTTAAAATGCCCGCGATTTCGCTTTTAAGTCAAACAGGACTTCCGGTTTTAAACTTGCACATAAATTTCATGAGAGTACTCGGGGACAGGACAATAATTATTGCGTTGATAGAGACTCTTTAAATAATATAGCAGCGATCGTCTTGGAGTAGAAATTGATAGTGAGTATCAAATACACTTTGTTTATAGTATACGTAAGTTCATAGTATACAGAAACGCGAAAATATGGAATTTAACAGAAAAAAATAACGGACTTTGGAAACAAGGGAGAGGGCTTAAACTGTTTCCAAGTACCTATGAATTTTGATACCTTTTCTGAAATTCTCCAGACATGAAAACTTTTGCTGAAATTCTCCAGACTGACAAAATCTCACAAGCTCTAGATGCCCGCGATTTCGCGGGTGTGTTCTAGTGTCAATAAATTAGTGAAAAAAAAACCTATTTGTTATCTTTATGGTTGTACTGCATCATTGAATTTTGTCAATCAGCCATGCTTTTATCCTTAAGCTGTGTAAGAACCTGCTTGCAGATGAAAATTCACATGCCATGTTCACGATTTTACAACTAGATGAAAACACAGGAATCGGAAAGAACCCGTTCTGTGATGAAAACAACACAAGTTCAAAATCTAGCATGTTAAAATAATCTTCAGAGAAAACGTTTTTGATTGGCTTATTAATTGATCATGAGAAACACAGAATTTGATTGACTGAACATGATCAGTCAGGGGACTTACTTAAAACTTAAATGAGTGATTCTCTAAATCACTGGTTTAAGTAATATTATTTCCTTAAAGGTTGGCAGTAAGAGTTGTCTTTCTTTAATAATCACCTATTTAAGTAGTACAAATTAATCACTAGAA
Source organism: Mytilus edulis (assembly GCA_019925275.1). Lineage (NCBI taxonomy): Eukaryota > Metazoa > Mollusca > Bivalvia > Mytilida > Mytilidae > Mytilus > Mytilus edulis. The sequence continues at coordinate 33,540,272 of CM034361.1, read as the reverse complement.
GAAGTGATTTAATCTTATTGTAGCTTTAAATATAGAATACTTATGATCCAGGGACTAATTATGTTTCTAAACTTATCAGAACCAACATCTGTGTTGTCTAGGATGACCAGGTCATTTCAGGTGATGACCTTGTATTGAATCTAGGATAATGACATTAAAATCACTTGTTTAAGTATCATACCTCAATTTCCTTCCCAAAAATCACTTATTCAAGTATCATTATTTTAATAACCCCCACTAATTTCAACACCCCCGAACAGTGAAATTTTTATCGCGAACAGTAGAATTTTATTACATAATCTGAAAGATGAAACCTTGCACTTTACAGGAAAAATACTCCCAATGCTGGGAAAAAAACTGTTAAGAAAGTATCAGTTCATTATGAAAAGCCATTTTTATAGCATTTTTTCAACTAAAATAGAATTTGCAGATAAATGATTGCATCCAAGGCATAAATATGGCTACATAAAAGAAGCAAAAAGTTCATTTTTTTCAATTTTATTAATGAAAAGATATTATTTAAACCTATATGTGTTTAAAATTTTGGTAAAACTACAAAATCACAGTTTGTGACAAAACTTGGAATTTGCTACTCAAATAGGTGATTTAAAAATCACTTATTTCAATAAGTCCCCTGACTGATGATTGTCTTACCTTGGGAACAAAATAAGGAACAGATGATTTTCACTAAATCGTGTTTAAGAGTTTTTAACGATACACTTGATATTAATATTTTTTAATAAACATGATAAATGCAAGGACGTATTATAAAACGTCCTTGATAAGAGTAAAGAGAATGAACACAGGGCGAACGTACTATACGGGCAAAAGAACTCAGGACGAACAGACCAAGGGCAAACATGTAAATAGGGCAAGTTGTCCCGATATCAAATTCACGCGTGCGTACTACAAATATCTACAGTAAAAACATCTGGTTACAAGTAAACAAATAACGTTCATGTAGATTAGATGAAATCTTATAATTTACATAAATAAAAGGGTACATATTTACGATAGTGATTGTTTTTAGATCCTAATTTACAAATTAAATGATTCAGATGCTTAATCATGTGTGAAAATCGTTGTCAGGAATCAGAAGTTGTTATGAAATTGTAATACACAGAAACGAATGCGGCATACGGAGGATCAATGATTTAAAGTCGGCACCATAGGCCTTCAGAGGACTTGAAGTCTTCTTCCACCAAAAAGCTTATCCATACACCTTATTGCTATTCCAGGCTGACCTGAGAATCTGTCCAGCTTGAAGTTGAACTATTGACAACATACAACAATCACTTTTTCATTGTGGAGTCAGATATTTTGTATCATGTGTATTATGACGTCAAAAATTTACGGGAACCTCAGGTGTGATGTCCATTTATGACAATTTTCATTTTTCAAGGACTCATAGCTTGGAAAAAGCATGGTGACCCATTCTTCTTATTATATTTTTGTAAAGACCAATTATCTATATTAAGATTTTACCAATTAATATTGACACATTCCCCATTTCCTTTCTCAATTTTATTAATTAGTATAAGAAAATTCAATCTCGGGAAACATATACCTATGATCTACATGTACCTTAAAGAAGCGATTTTTTTTTATGATGAGGGGGGATAGGACCTTTATCAGGACTCCGGGATCGGGTGTTTTTAAGCTCTGTATTTCGGGATTGACCCTTTCGGGATCCGGGAATTCTTTTTTGCGAATTTCGGGACCTCAGGATTTTGTGTTTTTAAGCCCGGGATTTCGGGATTTCGTTTTTTTAAGCCCGGGATTTCGGGATCAGGACCCCTCCTATCCCCCCTCTATGATACTTAAACAAGTGATTTTTAATGTCACTATCCCAAACTTAGTACAAGGTCATCACCTGACATGACCCATTCATCCTATCAATACAGTTGTTGGTTCTGATAATTTTAGCAACATAATTAGTACCGTATATTTAAGGAGGCTCGCGGGTATAAGATTTTCAGAAAAAAATTAAACATTTATTTTTCATTACAAATTTTATTAATTACCTTTAGTAGTTTACTTTATCATATGGTACAAAAATCATTCAAAAAAATCCATTCCTGTTGGCCCCAGGTCATTGCAGGTGACTTTTAAAATGTAGATATCATTGAAAAAGCTCCAAATGATCTCCCTTTGGTGCAAAAATGCCATTTTTTGGCATTAAAATTGAAATATCTTTTTTAACTCATCGGTGACCTATATTTTTTATTGTTGTTTTTTAATAAGATGTACATAAACTAAATAATTGTAAAATCTAAGCGATTTCTGTAATTTAGTTCTTTTTTTATTTCGATTTTACAGCTATTCTCCTATTAGTTCAACAGAAAAAAAGGACATTAACAAAAATGTATGCTCCTTTCGAAGGCAGATTGTGAATGTAAATGAACGGTGACCCCATTCTTTTATTTCATTTTTCTATTAAGTATAAGATCAAATTCATTTTTAGAAAAATATAGCGAAATCCTATATTAAATAAAAAATTTGATTTAGATCAGCAAGCTACAATAAAATTAAATCACTTAGTCTTGTGCATATTTTCTTGCACACGAAATACAACCATAAATAACAACTGGCAGCAAGAGGGTTAAGAGATACCCGTGATAGGGGGTTCGGGGGGAGGGCGTTCCTGTTTACCAGTGTTTATATGTACATGTATGAAGTTAGAACGGTAGGTTTTATCATATGACTTCGACCTCGGACATACGTGTAAATAGAGAATATCATATGGCATTTTCAATATCGCATCCGTATCAACCCGAGAGCTCTGCCTGGTAGAGGGTTGATACGGTGTGTGATATTGATATGCCATATCATATACACTTTATTATATACATATACCTCAAGTAGATGTTTTTTTATGTGATATGACGTCATACAGATAAGGAGGTTTAACATGACGTCATACAGATTAGGGATTTGATAATGCCTTTGCAACAGTGACTGCAATCGATGACGTGACGTCATACAGATTAAAGGTGTGGTAAAGCTTTTGCAACAGTGCTGATATCGATATCATCACGGGTGGCTGATACAGCACGCTTGCCATTGATTGTATTACACATACAATTTATCTGTATTTACTACTAAGTATATAATAAACATGTATGTTGATCCAGCTCCAGATTACGTTAAACTTATACAGTTACTGCAAGGCTATTAAAATTCAAAATGTCTGCTTTGTATTTTAAATCCAAATAGAATTAAACATTCGAAATACAAAATTTTATATGTAGATTATTTTCTGGTGTGATATTGTATGTAAAGGGGAAGGAAATTAGTTCAAAAGTGTTGTAATTTGTAGTCGAATTTCTGCCAACCAAGGTACACCTCCATTTATGGGGTACACTAAAGACCTGAAAGTAGACCTGAAAGACCTGAATAGCCCTGAAGATAAAAAATAAAGATGGGTGTTCGTCGATTGGAATGTTTTAATTACATGAACGTGTGCCGGTTTTAATTCACACCTTAGGTGATAATTGGATCATTAGTCTAAATAAACAATTCATTTTAAATAATCTATAAATTGGATTATCACTAAATCTGGTTTATAAACGAACTAAAACATTGCTCGGTCACAAATTAACTATAAACTTTACGAATAAAATATATAAGCATATATCAAATAATTAGTGAATTCACAAGCGACCAAATGACATAGAAGTTAACAACTATAGGTCACCATAAGACCTTCAATAATGGGCTACATAACACAACCACTGAAGTACAGGTTCCTGACTTGGGACAGGCACATATACAGATTGTGGAAGGGTTATCCTAGTTTAAAGGCATCCAACCTTTTTCCGAATTATTAATGTCTATGGTATTTCCGGTCTCTTTGACATACGAGTTTTTATTATCCTTTGATCTCTCCCGTCTTTTTTTTATTTGTATCACTTTTGAGTATCCTTTTAGTATCTCCCCTCATTGAAAAATTAAAAAAAAGATTTGGTGTGATCCCAATGAGACAAATCACCAAATGACATCGAACATGTAAAGTTAAAAACCATATTTTTCGTCTATGTTTTTATTTTCGTTTGAGAAAAAAATAAGCGGAATTTCACACTGAGTTCGTGGTCTAGTGGTTAAGACCGATGGCTACAGTGCTGAAGGTCCCGAGTTCGATTCTCACTCGGGGTGCTAAAAATATCAGTACATCAGAAGGGTAATTTTCACCCTCTCACACACATCTCTGGTACCCACACCGGAGTTTAAACTAGAATGGGTACTTTGGGGGTCTCGGTTGGTCAAAGTTGTCCCCTACTTTGACCTGGAGATCAATCTTCTGATATCTCTCTGGTTTGTCTGTTTCCACCGAGTGGCCCGGTGGTTCTCTCCGAGTACTTCGGCTTCCTCCACCATAATAACAGACTTCCCGGTGTCCTACACGCTCCCTTGGGCGGTGTTGGGTGGGGATTGTTCTGGTGGTGGGATAATATTGTAAAGGACACATCTCCATTAATCCTTAGGGAGTGTACATGGATCCGCTGTACCCTTGCAGTCAATCAAGGGGTGCGTCTAAATTGGCGGAATCTCGAGTATATACATGGGCGTTTTTCAATAAAAGCGTTCCTTTCAGACCTAAAAAAAAAATGGAAAATCAACTAGTCTAAAATTTATTTTCAAGAGTTATTTTGAATACCTCTATTATAGACCTGTTTGTAAACAAAAAGTGCAATCTTAAATACTCTTTAAAATGATATTATTTTCATAATTTGTGTACTGTTTCGTAGGGGACAAAAACGAAACTGCTTCTAAACACACATATTTTTGCAATTTTAAATGTTTCCTATAGACATTCCAGTTTGTTTACTTTATATACTAGAAAAATCTCATTTTTTTCTGAATTGGAGAACCATTTTTTATCGATAAAGATTAGACAGGACTTCACATATGAAGGTACAACTCATGTTACGTAGTGGACATTTTGATGCGTTTCGTAGTTGACAAAACCGTTTCGTAGTGGACAAAAAGTTTCGTAGTTGACATCAACCCTATTTTATGTTAATAAAAACATAATAAAACTTACATGAAACTAACCTTTGTTATTTGCTTTGCACGAATATAATTGAAAAAAGAGTAAAAAGACTGCATGGTAGTGGTAGTGTCCACTACGAAACGTTTTTCTCCCAAACTTGTTTCGTAGGGGACCGTTTCGTAGGGGACGTATTCACATGTTTTATTTTTTTCTCACAACCCCAATATTGCAATAGTAACAAGACTGACTGTATTCATCAAAGCGTTATTAAGCTGTACACTGATATTTTTTTCATAATTTTAAAACCAGTTACTGAAGGAGATTTGACCCGTTTCGTAGTGGACCTTTACAAAACTACGGCATCACTCTGGTCCATTTGATGTGCTCAATTTTTCTTACCAACAGTTTAATTGCCTTTATAAAAGCATCACTTCTTTTGTAAGACCCTAATGTTTATATCTCTTGCAAACAAAAAATTACATTGATTTTATAAAACTGTTTATAAATAAGAAGATGTGATATGAGATATTGAGTGCTATCGAAACAACTATCAAACAAAGTCACAGTCTATAAATATATTTGTCTGCCGTCGCACTGCCTTTGAAAAATTAGCGGGGAAATATAACGTTATTTCCCGAAACGTCTTAATTTTTGGCGCAATTTGTGAGGCTTACGGAAGGGATTTAGTAAACAATAACATATTTCTCGATTTTTCTCAAAAACGAGTACGGTGACAAATATTTTTCAAAACGTTATGACGTTCCATTTTTTTCAAAGAATAACATATCTCACTTTGGCCAAATCGACACCGTTAGAAATATTTTAATAAATCAAAAATGTGCATTTCAAATGTTCATTTCTTGCTGTTGTTTGGGTCCATCATAACGTTTTTGACTTTATTTGAGTAAGAATTAATGCTTTAAATGATAAAGTTAGATTTTTCTTACCATCTTGAATTATTTTGCTTTAATTTGAGCCCCATTATATAAGTATATGTTGATTAAAAATCATATTTAATTTTTTTAAATAAAAAACGTTTTTTACTCCAAAATTGCAAAAATGTTCAATTTTCAGCAGTATTTTTTGAAAAAACGAAATCGACGACTAATATTTTTTTTAGCAAAATTTGATTCTCTGTCAATTGAAGAATGAAATATCTTTAAGGGAAAAAATTCTCACCGTCAAAAATAAACTGTTGGATATGCCCTTAAACTTAACTTTTAGTTTCACAAAATTTAAAGTTGAAAGATATCCATTGAATATTAAAAAAGTTATTGAAGTAAGAATAAGTCCGATCATAGATTTTCAGGCCCGTTCAGGTTCAGTTTTCATTTTTCCGTTCAGGTCCAACTGTTTATTTGAAGATTTTTTTTTAATGAAATATTGATATTTACATTTAATGATATTCTAATTTGATGAAATTCCGTTGAATAATAAAAAAGTTATTGCAATTTGAATAATTTGAGTCGTATATCTTCAGGTCTATTCGGGTCTTTTCAGGTCAAGGCCACTTTCAGGTCCTTAGTGTAACACCCATTTATGTGGGCTACAATGTGAAAATCCATGGCAACACTTAACCATGTTTACCATGTGTTAACTGATGACAACTCTTCAAAGAGTAGCCTGAAATTCTGTCCAAACCTAGCTTCTATTCAAACCAGTACTGTCCTCGTACTGGCAAGCCAGGATTCCAGAATAAAAATAAAGAGGATCCGTGGATGAGGGTCACAGAACATTTATTAATACTATGCCGTTAGTTTTCTCGATTGAATTGTTTTACATTTGTCATTTCGGGACATGTATCAGTGACGGTGAGCTGCCTATGCGAAATGGGCTTTGCTCATTGTTGAGAGTCATCAGATGTTGCTCCAGTTACTTCTGGTGTTCCACAGGGAAAAATTCTGGTCCAGTTCTATTTCTGGTATATATTAATGACCAACTAGAATATTTGAAATTCAGTAAACTCAGACTGTTCGCAGACAACAGCATCATCAAGTTACAAAAGCATCAAATCTAAAAAAAAATGTGATAGCCTTCAGGAAGATCTTGATGCTGCTGCAAATTGGGAAGAAGACTGGCTGACGGCTTTCCATCCTGACAAATGTACAGTTCTTACTGCCACAAACGAGAAAAATACAATTAAACACGACTACATCTCTCAGCCATACCATAAAATCTGTCTCCTCCGCTAAATATCTTGGTATAACACTGCAATCCGACTTAAAATGAACCCAGCATACAAACAACATCATTGGTAATGCAAATAAAAGCCTAGTCTTCTAAAAAAAAAACTGAAAACATCCATCTCAGGCGTACCTAACACTTGTCCGACCAAAACTAGAATATGCTTGTTTGAATTGGAACCCTCATACTGCTGAACAATGCAATAAACTTGAGATGGTGCAACGTCGGGCTGCTAGGTATGCCTGTAATCGTTATCACAACACCTGTAGCGTTACAGACATGCTCAATACTTTAAATTGGCCTACCTTACAACAACGCAGACTTAAAACTAGACGTATAATGTTCACTAGACGTAAAATTGTTCACCATATTGTCGCTGTACCTCAGAATTACTCATACCAACAGACAATAGAACCCGACAATTTCATCCACAAACTTACAGACACCTACTAACATTTAAAGACTGTTACAAATATTCATTTTTTCCGTTTACAATTACACAGTGGAATTTACTACCCCAGAGGTAGTACTTTCTCCCACTCTTTTGTTTTTACAATATAGAACAGTAAACCTCGTAGTTATGTAAATAGTTTTAACCGTATTTTTTTTTATTTCTGGCACTATTCTTTTGTAAATATTTTTTTATTATTATCCTACGCATTCGCATCAGTTATTGTTATGTCTTCAAATTGGTAATTTATATACCATGTTCATTAAATGTTATTAATTAAGTTCATTTTCCCTGTTTAATTCATTAAAATGTCAATGTCTTACCGCCTGGAGTACGGTCATAGGGAAATACCCCAAAATGGTACCCCATGAGGGAAATTCCAAACACTTTTTTTTACAATATTTGTTACATAAAGAACCTCGCATTTCCCCCGTTTCTAAGCCTCATACAAATAAATTTCATATTTCAAGACACTATACGTATATTGTCTAAACGTATACACGTGAGCTTTATACGTCAATGACCTCACATATTTTTTGCATATTTTTTTAATTTATTTTTTAATTTTTTTTTATCGATTTCAGTATAAAAACAATATACGTATATTGTCTAAATATTCATGAGCCTCGCATACGATTTTTAGATTTTTTTCCTAATACGCGATTGGATGGTATTTACATGTTGAATAATAAACTCCTCGATCCTTACTTCAATAACAACAACGTGGTCGAAGAGCACGTGTATCGTGCTGTTTTATTTTAAAGAGGATAGTTTTATCTTTTATTTAGATGCATTTTATTAGGAATGATTTGTGTTAAAAGCGAGATGAATAAAATATTTTCATTGAATGTGTAAAACTCCTGTATTTAGATATAAAAGAAGCTTAAATAAGGATTCTATAAGTATTTCCATATAAATCCTTGGTTAAAAAATAATATATATATTGTTTTTGGTATACAAAAAGCATTATAAATCTCGAACCCATTTTCCGCCTCATCAAAAGATGAATTGTTGAACCATTTATTTTAAAAAGCAAGTTTTAATTTCAGCCTATTGGTGGCACCACTCTCGTTTTTTTAATGCGGAAAAAATATATGGGCTGATTACATAGGGAATAACCACAGCAGACTGCATCGGCCCCTCTATGACAGTCAGTGAAAATTTCTAGATACGCCACTCATGGCCACTTCATGTATATTGACATACACGCTTTGTGTATTATATCAACAAAATCGGGGTTTTAATGGGGTCACGGTGGGGGGGGGGGGGGGGGGGGGGGTTTACACAAATCACTGATTTGTCAGTATCAATACAATAGCGAATATTGACAGTGTTTATCTTGACAACAACTGATAGTGCTTTTACTCCGCTCTTCCATTTCGGAAAGATGATTGATTTGTTGTTAGGAAAATAGTTCATGCATGCATTTTCCAGAGGATGCAAGCTGTATACATGCCAAGCAGCTATATATATACCGATTGGTCATTATTGGTATCAAAAATAATGTTTTATCTTTGATTTTTTGATTTTCTTTCTTTCAAATTTCAAGATATGTATACTTTGACTGTGACGTTAAACCAAGGAGTTGTATATATATACTATCCTTCTTGAAAATGCATGCACTATTTTCCTAACAACAAATCAATCATCTTTCCAAAATGGAAAGGGCCTTAGTAAATAGTTAAACCTCATAGATTTAATCATAATTGACTTTATTTTGTTTTCAGTTTAGCTATTATCCTGACACGGTAGAAATTGGACATAACTGCTTTACCTCAAATTAAACATCATGGTGCTTTTTGGTGTATATAATTAAGTAAAAATAATTCGGATAGGGAGGTGGGTTGCATTTGAAATTAATAAAATGAACATTTTTCACATTTACATATATTAAGATTTAATAAAACACTTCGAATTCAATATTGTAAATCTTTCATTTTATACGGATTTTTTTTCTAAATGCTAACATTGTCTCGCTGTTTTACACGGCTAATAGTTTCACACTCTCTATATCTTTGGAAAAAAAGAGGGGGAATTATTATCGCACGAAAAAGATGCTATTGTTGGTCCTTGTGGACGGCCCACTGGTTTTGAGAAGAAAACAGCGCTATCCATTTGTTTGTATATGCGTGTAGTGATAAACCAAAAAAAAAGAGAGAAAAAGTAAATATGACAATGATGACCACGAAGGCAGAGTAGGGAATTCATAAACAAGGTCAAATAAATTAGTATGACCGCTGTGGAAACTACACTTAAAATTGATAGAAAATAGCAAATGCAAGTTATTTGTAGTATATTTTAATTCACATGACATAGAAAAACGGGAAAATTTAGAAATTTTTAGGTGAAAATTTTACGGATATTGGAAAAAGGGCTTAACTATTGCTCGGTCCACAAATATCTATAAAATGACCTTGGTTAAAGTATTGTAGTCCACAATACGACATCAATGAACAATGAGCAAAATTATTACCGTATAGTCTAAACCAGGCCTGAGATAACCAAATGAATAAAAATTAAACCAGATGCTCCGCAGGGCGCAGCTTTATACGACCGCAGAGGTCGAACCCTGAACAGTTGGGGCAAGTATGGACACAACATTTAAGCTTGATACAGCTCTGAATTTGGATTGTGATTAAATAGTTGACACAACATAGGTTTCTGACACAGAATGAATGTGGTCTAAGAACTTACTTAAACACTTAAAATTTTTAAATTGGACATTTACCTATTATGGTCCAATATCCAAAATCTAAATACATGGTTAGATTCGGCATATCATAGAACCCCAAGAATTCAATTTTTGATGAAATCAAATAATGTTCAATTTTAGACCCTTTAGACCTCAATGTGGACCAATTTGATAACGGGGCCCAAATATTAAAAATCTAAATACATGGTTAGATTCAGCATATTGAAGAACCCCATATATTCATTTTTTGTTGAAATCAAAGAAAGTTTAATTTTTGACCCTTTGGACCTTAATGTAGACCAATTTGAAAACGGGACAATACTGTGCAATTGAATATTTCTTGCTATTGCGCAAAACTGTGCAATTGAAAATTTCTTGCTATTGTGCAATATTGTGCAATTAGATATTTCTTGCTATTGTGCAATACTGTGCAATGAAGATTTCTTGCTATTGCACAATACTGTGCAATTGAAGATTTCTTGCTATTGCGCAATACTGTGCAATTGAAAATTTCTTGATATTGCACAATTCTGTGCAATTGAAGATTTCTTGCTATTGCGGAATACTGTGCAATTGAAAATTTCTTGCTATTGCACAATACTTACTATAATAATTTTGGACCCCGATTTGGACCAACTTGAAAACTGGGCCCATTATCAAAAATCTAAGTACATGTTTAGATTCAGCATACCAAAGAACCCCAAGAATTCAATTTTTGTAAAAATCAAGCTAAGTTTAATTTTGGACCCTTTGGACCTTAATGTAGACCAGTTTGAAAACAGGACCAAAAATTAAAAATCTGAATACACGGTTAGATTTGGCATATCAAAGAACCCCAATAATTCATTTTTTGATGAAATCAAACAAAGTTAATTTGGACCCTTTTGGCCCCTAATTCGTTGGGACCAAAACTCCCAAAATCAATCAAAACCTTCCTTTTGTGGTCATAAACCTTGTGTTAAAATTTCCTAGATTTCTATTAACTTATACTATTGTTCATGTGCAAAAACCTAGAAAAATGCTTATTTGGGACCTGTTTTTGGCCCCTAATTCCTAAACTGTTGAGACTAAAACTCCCAAAATCAATCCCAACCTTCCTTTTATGGTTATAAACCTTGTGTTTAAATTTCATAGATTTCTATTTACTTTTACTAAAGTTAGAGTGCGAAAACCAAATGTCTTCGGACGACGACGACGCCAACGTGATACCAATATACGACCAAAAAAATTTCAATTTTTGCGGTCGTATAAAAAGGAAAGACCAACGGAAGAATGAATGACAAAATAATTTACGAGAAAAAGTCATGCAGCTCACCTTAGCAAATGGCATAAACAATCGTGCTGTAGAATATTACATTTTTGCACACATAAGAGCAGGTCTGGACCTCTCTTACTTTGGAGCATAAACATTCTGCAAGTCATATCATCATTGATAAGTTCAAAGATTAAATTAGTGAAAATTGTTACTGTAACAAATAAGAAAACCACACCATTTTCATTTATCAGCCATTTTTATAGATGAAGATCAATGCATGGAAGTATGGGGCATGGACTTTGGAGGACTGCTTAGAATGTGAATTAGTATGAGACACTTTTTTTTTAGAACGATGCACTTGAATCAGGACATCTGGGATCCGCCCCTCTAATGTTCATCTATAAAACAGAGCAGTGCTTTTATTCATTTGTCATGAACTTGTTTTTATCCTATAAGTGGATTTCTGTAATATTTTTTGTTGCACAGTCATTAATTAGACTGTTAATGACATCTTTACACTTAAATCGATTGGATGTGTGCTGATTGATACTTTAGTCTTTAGAAATTTTGATTTTTTTACAAGTTGTTATTGACTTTGAACTAGCTGTCAGTAACTGCCAGTAAATACAATATAAGTTCAGTCCTAATCAACTGATTTTCATTGTTCTTCTCATATATGGTACTGTTAAATCGTTGTCCCAGGTTAGAAGGGGTTTGGCGCTGGCCAACATGTTTAAGCCCACCACTATTGAATTCTGAATGTGCCTGTCCCAAGGCGAGAACCTGTACTTCAGTAGCTGTATATCATTTTTGTATTTAATTCATTTTTAACATAAATCAGACTGTTAGTTTTCTCTCTGGAATTATTTTACATTTCTTTTTTGTGGCCTTTTATAGCTCTCTATGCAATGTTGGTTTTTCTCATTGTTGAAAGCAATATGGTCACATTTAGTTGTTATTCAGTTCCATGTCATTTGCTCTCTAGTGGAAAGTCGTCTCATTGGCAATTATAACCGCACCTTCTTAACAAAGTTTTTTTATGTATAAAAAAAATGTATTTACAATTATATGTAAATGTTCACTGCAAAAACTTAAAAGACTGAATAATGAAAAGATATATTTGTAAAGTTTGCTTCAAATAATATCTTCCTCACACCAATTTTAAGCAAATCTGCCATCTACATTCTAGGACTGTTTGACTGTTTGACTTAAAAAAAATTATGCATGAACCCAAAAATGCAATCTTCATGTTTATATAAAAATTGCAAAAGACTCAGACCCTATCAGTATAATATAGCAACATGAAATAAAATATTCTGCACTGAATATCTTCTTTAATTTGATCATAAATTATTTTTTTCAAGATTTGTAAAATAAGAAATTTCACCAAGAGATTGATGTCCAAATCGAGCTGAAATGTGTTTCCTGCTAAAATGATTTATATTATTAGTCTAACAGATAAAAGTTTACTACAAGTTTAAAGATATTAATGATGCATAACAATGAGGTCAATGTCTGACAGATAAACCAAGCCTGACATACTTGTACACCTTACAATCATTCCATAAACCAAATAGACATTTAGAGACATTTTGTTTCTAGTATCTTAGAGGAGGATCCACCATTTGAAAAGTTACACTGACTTATGAACCATGAACAAAGACAGATGATGCATGTCAGCCAGACATGTAAACTTTACAATCAATCTAAATAAAAGCATCTTTGGGTTTTATTATATTTCATTACATGTAGGTAAATGTTGTCACTTTTATAAAAATTGTAAACTGAACATCATAACTTTTTTGTTTTTTACCATTGAAAATATCTACAGCTTTTTCTTGTTCAAAGAATTAACTGTCATCGTTGTATGAATTTCATCAATGCATCCAAATTTGATTAAGTCATCAGCCACAGCAAAATGCAAAAATCACTCTTAGTCCTGAATCTTCTCTCTTCTACTGTTGATAGTAGAATTAGCAAGCAATAGTAGTGTAATGTAATCTTAAGGGCTAGAGTTATACGGTTATAATGTTAACGGGTCCGTTAGCTAATGGATGCTTTGTGAATAAGCTCCCTGAAGACCATTGTAAATATCAGTTTCATGTATACACTTCATGAATGGTTCTCTGCATCTTATTTCCCTACAAAGATATGACACAAGTTCAGACAACTGCTTTATTAATTGGAGACAAACATTATGTATTTAAAGAATTACTGCATGCGTTTACTCTTTTAATTGTTTGGTATATGACAGTAGGGAGCATTATGTTTGATTAGACAGTTAAAAAAAAGTATCTTGATATGTTCCTTTGGTTATTCTTGTAGTTGAGTTGCTGTCTCATTGGCATATACCCACATCTCTTCAAACAGTGTAAGCTCCATGTAATGATCTTAAAAAAAGGTTCATACGAAAGCTTAAATCAAAAAGTTAATTGGTGTAAATTAAGTGCTTTATTTCTTCCAATTAAAGAAATTATAAAAATGCATTGAACAAAGTTAAAACATTACATTTTTCTTAAAAATATGTCTAAATAAAAACGTTAAGACTTAAATTATACTTAATGTTTTTTATGGAAACTTAAGACAAGACCATATACATATACATTAGTTTCTTAAAGCCTTACAATTTCAGCTTTTAAAGTCTTGAGGCATGGAAAGTCTCCAGTCCTTTGACAAATGAAATTATTCTCCTTTAGTTGTCCATAGAACTGTGGTAAATTTTCGCAACTCCATCATGTTAAAAAGAAGTGCTAGAAAATACAATAACACGGCCGACACTCGGCTAACCGAAAGATTGGTCGGTTAATCTATATTGAGTATGCGGCTATATGGGCGATTGGTCTGTTAATCGGGTTGGCTATACGTCTGTTAAGAATAAAACGCACAATTTAATGTTAAACTCTATTAAATATACAGATTTTTGGCATATTATAAGAACCAAATAAAAAAAAGAAAAGTGTCTGACAAAATGATAACTAAACTAAAAGGCGTCGCGCAAGTATGTAGTATTTATGCTTATATGCATAGCAATATTTTTAATAAAAGGCAAAACAAACAATTTTAGATATCATTTAAAGGACACAAAATAGTACTTTGGTTCTAAAAAATAAATTGCCATCAGTAAATATTGCATAATTGTAACATAACGTGAATAATACCACGTTTTAGTGAAAATTATTGGAATAAAGTCTGTTAATGGGTTGGACAATTGAAATTGTGTCAGTTAAGAGTTATTTAGCCACGACAATAGTTTTGCTACCTTTATATATTTTTCCCATTGAAAAAGTTAAGAATGAGATGTTCTTGAGTAAAAAAAAATACAATACGGTGCAACAGTATCCTTCTAGTAAGAGCATTTTTATTTTGTCTTTCTTTAAATTTGATTGAAGGGTGTGTCACTTCTATATAACGTGATATGGATTGGCCGCTGGAACATGCATGAATTTATTATTATCGTTTTCAATCAGCCTTAATTTTTGTGTCTATTCAAAGTAGCACGTTCTCAAATCAGACTGAAAGTGTCTTTCTAATACAACACAGGGCACATATAACGTGTTGCCGTTCTCATATGCACATGATATTTGTCACTGGACGGTAAACCCTAGTTTGTCAGCATCACCAAATTGTTATTTTTTCTTCTATAACAGAATCATATGTTGTTTACAAATCATTCTAAAGAAGTAAATAGATAGGAGCGAATGCAGCTACATTTGGTTATTTTAAGTTTATAGATATAGGAATATGTGGTGTGAGTGCCAACGAGACAACTCTCCATCCAAATAACAATTTATAAAAGTAAACCATTATAGTTCAATGTACGGCCTTCAACACGGAGCCTTGGCTCAAACCGAACAACAAGCTATAAAGGGCTCCAAAATTACTAGTGTAAAACCATTCAAACGGGAAAACCAACGGTCTAATCTATATAAAAAACGAGAAACGAGAAACAATTAATAATAAAAAAAATCATGCATCAGAGACTAAAATCAACTAAAACACATCACAGGGATTTAGTATTTTTTTATTTATATACTGGTTACCAATGTAGATAACAAATTGGTGTCATTCATGACAATTAAACAGAATCCACATGATACATGCGACCATTCTTGCAGAAATTAATATTACTTTAATATAACACTTTTTGAAACCATTTTTATCAATTTTGAATATCCATTGTCTAAATTGTTCATTGTTCGTGTGTTGTTTTCGTATATTTTATGTTTCGTTGCTTATGTGTTGTTTACGTATATTTAAGCCGCTCGTCTTGGGCCTACCTATTTGAGCCAATAACACCCAATATAACAAAAGACTTGTAACATGTTTTGACTGGAACAACACTCTTTGTGAAGAACCGATCGGATTCAGAAAACTTCCTTCGTGTCTGGAACATATATACACGCTTTGTACTATTCTAAGAAATAGAAAAACTATGAAACTAGATACTAGTACTTACCTTTGTTTCGTGGACTTTAGTAAGGCATTTGACTTTGTCAATCACACCTTTTTATGGCATCAGCTCCTTTGCGCAGGGATACATGGGAATATGATTAAGACTATCAAAAGTATGTATGGAAACTTGCAGAGTTGCATAAGATTGAATGGAAATGTGACAGATTGGTTCTCCGTAGATTCGGGGGTACGACAAAGGGACAATATGGCACCTACACTGTTTGCCCTGTTTATAAATGACTTGTCGCTTGATATTAACTCCTTACATTGCGGTGTCAAACTTAATAAAAACTTAGATATCAGTATATTAATGTATGCGGATGATATTGTCTTGATTTCTGACACAAAAGTCTACAGTGTCAATTGTCGGTTATGGAATGGTCCGCTAAATGGAATCTATGTGAACTCAAAAACGAAAATACTGCACGCTCGAAAGCCTTCAAATGAACGGTCAGATTACAAGTTTGTCCTTGGCAATACAACTGTTGACTACACATCGAGATACAGGTACTTAGGATTTACGATATCAGAAACGATAGACTAAGCAGACAGTGCGAACGAATTGATTACTGCAAGTAGCAGAGCTCTTGGCGCCCTAACATCAAAATATTACCAGATTGATGGACTAGATTATGAAACGTTTACTAAGCTTTTCAGTAGTATGGTAAACCCAGTCATGGACTATTCATCGGGAGTGTGGGGCTACAAGATATATGATAAACTAGAGACCCTTCAGAACAGGGCTATTAGAACTTTTCTTGGTGTCGGAAAAAGTGCACCGAATTCAGCAATTTGTGGTGACATGGGTTGGACACCTCACTTTATTCGTAGGCGGTGTAATATCATTAGACTTTGGCACCGAGTCATGAGTATGAATTCCAATAAATTGCCACACCAAATGTTTTTATGGGACTCCGTTTTTTTCAAAACACATAATAACACTTGGTATAACGATCTAAAACAGGCAAATTGTGAACTAAATAACCTGTTTAATACTATTACAACTGATGGACTAAGCGCAAAGTTCTTAGTTAATTTTGCCGAAAATGTGATGATGGATAATTACTTCGAAAATTGGAAAAGAGATGTCAACATTATGCCAAAGTTAACAACATTTAAACTTTTACACTCAAACTTCGAAGCCCAATCGTATGTCAGGTCAGTGTTGTCATAACAACAACGTTCTGCAATTGCTATAATGAGAAGTGACACATATCCATTGGAGATTGAAAAAGGACGATACCGAGGAACCCGGTTGAAGATGAAAAACATTTTCTTATTCAGTGCCCTCAGTACTTATCAAAACGGGACACTTTTTTTGCTGACTTTCATATTCGCACATCTATCAATTTATCAATATTAAATGACAATGAAATACTCATTCTACTACTTACAACTAACAGTAAAATTGTATCGAATCATATAATTGATATAACACAATTTAGAGAACAATTTTTGTTTTAATCTTTTTTTGCATTTGTTATTATTGTGTTAGAGTTTAATAGCAGTGCATCATAAATCTTTGAAGGCTGGCTGATATGTAAATAATGTACTTAAATATGTTGAATTATTATGTAATATCAGATTGCACTATAAAATAAAACGTATATATGTAACATCTTAATGCCTTATATATCATGTACTGTAGTACGCCGCTAGATTAAAACTGACGTGGAAAGGTAACACATGGCCAGCGAAAGCTCTTTTTTTTTATATATATATATAACTCGTCTAAACATCAACCCAACAATGTTTGAACTGTAAATTTGCTTTCGCAAATTTTTGGTTCTTCCCTCGCCGGGATTCGAACCCATGCTACTGTGATATCGTGACACCAAATCGCCTGCACTGCAGCCGTCCCGCTAGACCACACGACCACCTGGGCTCTCAAAAAAAAGAGTTTTCGCTGGCCGTGTGTTACCTTTCCACGTCAGTTTTAATCTAGCGGCGTACTGCAGTACATGATATATAAGGCATGAAGATGTTATTGTTACAGATCAGCTAAATTATCTATAGTAAAGGATCCTACAAATTAATGTAAGATACAGTCACAGAAAATAATTATATTTATAAGTACGTCTGAGTCAGTGACAACCCTACAACAGATGTATCCATCGGATCGCCATCAATGATGGTGATACATGGCTGTGTACATAATGCATATACAACTCGTCTAAACATCAACCCAACAATGTTTGATCTGTAAATTTGCTTTCGCAAATTTTTGGTTCTTCCCTCGCCGGGATTCGAACCCATGCTACTGTGATATCGTGACACCAAATCGCCTGCACTGCAGCCGTCCCGCTAGACCACACGACCACCTGGGCTCTCAAAAAAAGAGCTTTCGCTGGCCGTGTGTTACCTTTCCACGTCAGTTTTAATCTAGCGGCGTACTGCAGTACATGATATATAAGGCATGAAGATGTTATTGTTACAGATCAGCTAAATTATCTATAGTAAAGGATCTGTTAATGGGTCGATGTATAAAACCCGGTCTGTTGATTGGTCTGTTAAGAGTTATAATTGTATTGCTATATATATATATATATATATAAGTACGTCTGAGTCAGTGACAACCCTACAACAGATGTATCCATCGGATCGCCATCAATGATGGTGATACATGGCTGTTTAGACGAGTTGTATATGCATTATGTACACAGCCATGTATCACCATCATTGATGGCGATCCGATGGATACATCTGTTGTAGGGTTGTCACTGACTCAGACGTACTTATAAATATAATTATTTTCTGTAACTGTATCTTACATTAATTTGTAGGATCCTTTACTATAGATAATTTAGCTGATCTGTAACAATAACATCTTCATGCCTTATATATCATGTACTGCAATACGCCGCTAGATTAAAACTGACGTGGAAAGGTAACACACGGCCAGCGATAGCTCTTTTTTTGAGAGCCCAGGTGGTCGTGTGGTCTAGCGGGACGGCTGCAGTGCAGGCGATTTGGTGTCACGATATCACAGTAGCATGGGTTCGAATCCCGGCGAGGGAAGAACCAAAAATTTGCGAAAGCTAATTTACAGATCAAACATTGTTGGGTTGATGTTTAGACGAGTTGTATATGCATTATGTACACAGCCATGTATCACCATCATTGATGGCGATCCGATGGATACATCTGTTGTAGGGTTGTCACTGACTCCAACGTACTTATAAATATAATTATTTTCTGTGACTGTATCTTACATTAATTTGTAGGATCCTTTACTATAGATAATTTAGCTGATCTGTAACAATAACATCTTCATGCCTTATATTTCATGTACTGCAGTACGCCGCTAGATTAAAACTGACGTGGAAAGGTAACACACGGCCAGCGAAAACTCTTTTTTTGAGAGCCCAGGTGGTCGTGTGGTGTGTGGTCTAGCGGGACGGCTGCAGTGCAGGCGATTTGGTGTCACGATATCACAGTAGCATGGGTTCGAATCCCGGCGAGGGAAGAACCAAAAATTTGCGAAAGCAAATTTACAGATCAATCATTGTTGGGTTGATGTTTAGACGAGTTGTATATGCATTATGTACACAGCCATGTATCACCATCATTGATGGCGATCCGATGGATACATCTGTTGTAGGGTTGTCACTGACTCCGACGTACTTATAAATATAATTATTTTCTGTGACTGTATCTTACATTAATTTGTAGGATCCTTTACTATAGATAATTTAGCTGATCTGTAACAATAACATCTTCATGCCTTATATATCATGTACTGCAGTACGCCGCTAGATTAAAACTGACGTGGAAAGGTAACACACGGCCAGCGAAAACTCTTTTTTTGAGAGCCCAGGTGGTCGTGTGGTCTAGCGGGACGGCTGCAGTGCAGGCGATTTGGTGTCACGATATCACAGTAGCATGGGTTCGAATCCCGGCGAGGGAAGAACCAAAAATTTGCGAAAGCAAATTTACAGATCAAACATTGTTGGGTTGATGTTTAGACGAGTTGTATATGCATTATGTACACAGCCATGTATCACCATCATTGATGGCGATCCGATGGATACATCTGTTGTAGGGTTGTCACTGACTCCGACGTACTTATAAATATAATTATTTTCTGTGACTGTATCTTACATTAATTTGTAGGATCCTTTACTATAGATAATTTAGCTGATCTGTAACAATAACATCTTCATGCCTTATATATCATGTACTGCAGTACGCCGCTAGATTAAAACTGACGTGGAAAGGTAACACACGGCCAGCGAAAACTCTTTTTTTGAGAGCCCAGGTGGTCGTGTGGTCTAGCGGGACGGCTGCAGTGCAGGCGATTTGGTGTCACGATATCACAGTAGCATGGGTTCGAATCCCGGCGAGGGAAGAACCAAAAATTTGCGAAAGCAAATTTACAGATCAAACATTGTTGGGTTGATGTTTAGACGAGTTGTATATGCATTATGTACACAGCCATGTATCACCATCATTGATGGCGATCCGATGGATACATCTGTTGTAGGGTTGTCACTGACTCCGACGTACTTATAAATATAATTATTTTCTGTGACTGTATCTTACATTAATTTGTAGGATCCTTTACTATAGATAATTTAGCTGATCTGTAACAATAACATCTTCATGCCTTATATATCATGTACTGCAGTACGCCGCTAAATTAAACCTGACGTGGAAAGGTAACACACGGCCAGCGAAAACTCTTTTTTTGAGAGCCAAGGTGGTCGTGTGGTCTAGCGGGACGGCTGCAGTGCAGGCGATTTGGTGTCACGATATCACAGTAGCATGGGTTCGAATCCCGGCGAGGGAAGAACCAAAAATTTGCGAAAGCAAATTTACAGATCAAACATTGTTGGGTTGATGTTTAGACGAGTTGTATATGCATTATGTACACAGCCATGTATCACCATCATTGATGGCGATCCGATGGATACATCTGTTGTAGGGTTGTCACTGACTCAGACGTACTTATATATATATATAGCAATACAATTATAACTCTTAACAGACCAATCAACAGACCGGGTTTTATACATCCGACCCATTAACAGACCAGGTTTTACATAAAGATTGATTTATGTCACCAAAATATGGATTTTCGTGTAGATTTTTCATACAGTGATATCAATTTGGTTGACAAACATAATGGCTGTCTTTTTTCGATGTTCAAAATATTGCATGCAAGTTTATTCAACCAACGTGTCATTTTGTGTACATTTTGTATGTGTAAAATGTGTATCAATTTATTGATGAGTAACCCGCCTTTTCATTTTATAGACCGTACATCGAAGCTAGAAAAATAATAATTACACCACTGGATTCAGTACATTGAATTGTTTTGTTAGACATGAATAGTTTTTAGGATAAAAATATATTTAAAAAGTTATGCAATGAAACATGCTGAACTTTCAATGATTTTCTCGATAACACCTGATTAACAGACTTTAGCCAACCCGATTAAGAGACCAACCGCCGATATAGCCGTATACTCAATATAGATTAACCGACCAATCTCTCGGTTAGCCGAGTGTCGGCCGTGATATCAGTCCTTTAAAATATTTGATTGTCAAATCTTGGGACCACCACTTTAAATTTTTAAAGAGGATTCTGTGCTTGATCACACTATGAATGATTAAATCAGCTTGTAAATGAAAGAAACTACATGTACATGTTGTTATGGAAATTCTATAGGTTATTTCAAAGTCAGTTTAAAATAAACAATTATCATGATTATAGATTCATCATATCATTAAATTTATCAAATAAAGGCAACATGCAGTTGTATACCGCCGTTCAAACAATTTCCATATTCAGCACTCATCACTTTGCTACATTCCATTTGTTTTAATTTCTCTCCAAGATGTGCAAAATTGATCTGAAAAAAATATTTAATCTTTAAATGACAAAATTGTAACTTTAATGATTTATAAAGGGGACTGTAAATATCAAACACTGCAACAGACGTATCTACAAAAAAGTAATGCATGTACTTGAGAATGCAGTGTTTTATTTCTTTAAAGATAGTTCTTATTAATGAAGTATTTGAAAGTATATTTACAAATGCACAAATCTTCAGATATAATATTACCTAGCTTTACAAATTTCAGGCATGGTGATAAAATATCTGTGTAATATATTTTCATTTTTTTAATATAATAATGGAGATAAACCAAGCCCCTTTGAGCAACCTAAAATACCATACACAAGGCACAGGCTTATCTGTCATAGGGTATGACATAGAAATAGATATAATTTATTGCAAAATGTAGCGTTCTTGTGGACCAAAGCCCCGTTTCAACTACGAGAGATTAAGCAAGATAAATATTTAGTAAGATTTTATTTCTCATTAAAGTCGTTCTTGTCCAGTAATATAAGCCTTGAACGAATTTCAATGTGAAAATAAATTCTGAAAAATGAACTTGTCTCCGTTTTCCGAAAATTATCATATTTTGGTATTATACCTAAACAATTTGTAAGAAAGAATGTAGAGGAGAAAAAGAGGGACGAAATATACCAGACGGTGACAGTTGTGTATAGTTTTTAATTCTAAAAACGCATAATTATATGCGAAGTTCGTTTTCTTCGACATTTCGTAATTCTCTACTATCTATCGTATATGTTCAGTGAGTACTTCTTAGTAACTTGGTAATCATTATTAGATATATTTTTGATTAGTTTGGATCAAAGAAGTTATAGAATTGCCTGTAAAGCATCCAGAACTATTTGAGGCATTAGGAATAGCACAGCCAAAGGGTGTCCTTTTATATGGACCCTTTTCACGTGAATCCATTTGATCATGGTAATATTTTATCTCCATTGAATACGGTTCCTAAAAAGGATTCAACGGAAAGAAGGATCATTCTAGACTTAAGTTCGGCTGGTGGAACTGGTGTAAATGAATTTATAGATAAAGATAATTATTTAGGTGAACCAGTTTCTTTAACATACCCAAGAGTAGATGATTTAGTTTTGTTAATAAAGAAAAAGGGAAGTGGATCTCATCTTTTCAAACGGGATCTTGCCCGGGCTTACAGACAAATTCCAATTGACATTGGAGATACCTTTTTAGTAGGATTTGCTTGGAATGGACATATATTCTTTGATATTGTGCTGTCTATGGGCTTAAGATCAGCTGCACAAATATGTCAAAGAATTTGTCTGCAAAAGCCTTTTTAGAATTACAAAATGTGTTAGCTTCTTGTGGAATTGAAGAGTCCGAACATAAAGCTGTGGGTCCTTCAACTAGAATGGAGTTTTTAGGAATTATTTGTGACTCAGTTAAAATGACTTTAGAAATTTCTATTGAAAGATTAACAGAGATAGATTTAATTTTATTGGAGTGGGTAGGAAAAGAATTCGCCTCTAAGCGTGAAATTCAATCGCTTGTTGGAAAACTGAATTTTGTCGGGTGTTGTGTTAGACCCGGACGAGTGTTTATTTCTCGAATTCTTAATTGGTTAAGATATATTTATCAAGATGTAAAAAAGAGCGAGGTGCCTGAACTTGTTAAAAAAGACATCTTATGGTGGAAAAAGTTTTTACCTTTATATAATGGTGTATCAATGATGTTAATAGAGGAATGGTCGAAACCAGATGAAATATTCTCTTCTGATGCATGCATGACAGGTTGTGGTGGCATGTTCAAGAAAGATTTTTTTCATGTTGAATTCCCTGATGCTATTGTTAATGAACAGCTTCATATTAATGCATTAGAAATGTTAACAGTAGTGGTATGCCTGAAATTATGGGGAATTAAATTGAGAGGAAAGAGAATTATAATTAAATGTGATAACCAGGTTACAGTAACAGTAATTAACACTGGACGATCAAGAAATCAGTTTTTACAATCTTGTTTGCGTAAGATTTGTTTTGTAGCCGCCATTAACGAATTTGAGTTGAGGGCAGTTCACATTGCAGGTGTTGACAATCGTTTAGCTGATATGTTGTCTCGCTGGCATTTACATAGTAATTATGCTAAAACATTTTTTGAAGAGACAAAATATATACATTTAGAAGAATTTGAAGTGACAAATGAGTTGTTTCAGTTTATTCATGAATGGTAAATTACGTTTTCAGATAGACAAATTGAGGAACTAGAAAGGGATGTAAAGATATCGACATTATCAGCCTTTGCTGTAGGAACAAAAAAGAATTTATTGGTTCAGTGGCGAGCCTTTTTGCTTTTTTGTACATTTTTTAATTTAAATGAATGTCCTGTTTCATTAAAAACGATCTGTTTGTTTATTCAATTTTTGAGTAGATCGTTCAAATCAGTAAGTTCTATAAAAAATTATGTATGTGGGGTTAAAACTATGCATTTAATGTTAGACAAACCTTTTGTTCATTTAGATGAATTTTCTGTGAAGTGAAAGGGATTACTAGAGAGAAGCAGCATTTACCACAACAAGCGTTAGCTATTACTGTAGATATGTTATTAGATATTAATAGAGTTATAAATCACGACGATCCAAAGCAGTGCACTATATGGTGTTTATTTTTATTTGCCTTTTTCTTAATGGCGCGCAAATCTAATTTAGTACCTGCATGATTCTAAAATGTCTTTTGACATAGATAAACAGTTAACCAGAAATAAAGTAATTTTAGAGGGTAATATTGCTATTGTAATTTTTAATTGGTCAAAAACCATACAGATGGGTAATAGAATTTTGAAGAAACCATTGATTGAAAATACTAGATCTGCTTTATGTCCATTGAGAGCATATAGAAATATGTGTAAATTAATTCCTGCCGCCGGAGATAGTCCAGCCTTTTTATTTCCTAGTAAACACAAGTTAGTTCCTGTGACTTATACAGATTTTCAGCGGTATATTAAGGAGTTTATTAGTAAGATAGGCAGGAATCCACGACTATTTTCTACTCATAGTTTCCGCCGAGGGGGTGCGACCTTTGCTTTTGAATCTAAGGTACCTGCAGAGTTAATACAAGTTCATGGTGATTGGGCAAGTGATGCCTATAAATTATATCTTCAATTTTCTTTATCCGAAAAAGTCTCTGTTGCTAAGGCCATGACTAAATTTATCCCTTAATTGCAGTAATGAAGAAGAGGGTGTTAATCTTATGTGACTCTATTGGGAAATATCTGGATGGGATGAAAGACACGGTTGTACAGAGTTTTAGTGGAGCTAATTTAGGTTACATTAAATATGTTATTGATAAGGAGTATATATATCTTCATGAGTTTGATAGCTTTTCGCATGTTATTTTACATTTTGGTACCAATGATATAGAGAAACATTCTATAGAGATTATTTTATGTAAATTTCGAAATTTGATATATAGTGTAAGAAATAGAAATAGAGACATAAATATATTGATATCTTCTATTTTACCGCGACCAGTTGATTTTGTTCAGTTGGGATATAAGGTTGTTCAGATTAATAAAGCCTTAATTGGTATTTGTAAAGATGAGAAAATAAGTTTCATTAAGTCTTATAGAAGATTTTTATTTAAGGGCTCTCCTAAAAGAGATTTATTTGCAATTAAAGATGGAGGTTTGCATTTAAATGAAGCTGGAGTTGCCCAGCTTAAGATGTGTTTTATTCATGTCATTTCACATTTGTAAATTGTATATGTTTAATTATGTAGTTGTAATTTATAGTATGTTAATTCTGATTTGTTCATATTTTGTAGATAACCATTCTAGTATGTGGCTTACAATGAAGTTCTTTATTCGTTGAGTCAGAAGATTTTCAAAGAAGTAACATATTCTTTGGATCTTCAGTAGGAGATTTACAAGAAAGTATCGTTTTGATTTCTTGATTCTCGTCAGGCTTACACAAGTGTATATCAGTTTGTGGGTCTGAGTTATTGCTATTCTAAGAGTGTTTTGTTTTGTTTTAAGAATATAGTTTTCTTTTTTTTTTTATTATTTATTTTTCTTTTTCTTTTTCTTTTTTTCTTTTTGTCTTTTGCGGGCTTGTTTGGCGGTTTATTTTTGTAGGGCCCGCAATTGTGTATACTCTATGTCATGTATGTGTATAAATTATTTGTTAAATGAACTTGTACAATAATTTTCGGCCAAAATAAAAGTTTTATTTATCTTGTTTTATATTCTGAGCCAAAGTTAATTGTATAGTTTTTAATTCTAAAAACGCATAATTATATGCGAAGTTCGTTTTCTTCGACATTTCGTAATTCTCTACTATCTATCGTATATGTTCAGTGAGTACTTCTTAGTAACTTGGTAATCATTATTAGATATATTTTCGATTAGTTACCCTCCCACCCATCCCTAATGTTTAATTATTGTACTTGTGAGTTTAATATTGACAGATTTAATTTATGCGGTTTATTTTTGTAGGGCCCGCAATTGTGTATACTCTATGTCATGTATGTGTATAAATTATTTGTTAAATGAACTTGTACAATAATTTTCGGCCAAAATAAAAGTTTTATTTATCTTGTTTTATATTCTGAGCCAAAGTTAATTACGTATTTGTACTTGGACAATTTGTTATTCTACAACCGTGAGTTACCAAAAAACTGTTTAAATATTTCTACTTGCATGATTTTGATTTTGTCAATATTTTCAAAACTGGACATAACACAACCCGAACACTATACATACACTCAGTCCACATGTAGATAAAATCATAAAACCGTTGCCAAAACTATTTGCAAAAGGTGTGATAAACAATTCAATCAAGCAATCATGAGCCTTGACGAGGGTGCTCTGTTTAAACTTACCCCGAGATCACGATCAAAGGTTACAGATATAGAAAGTAACCTAAAGGCAAAGTACTTGGACATCGTAAACGAGTTGTCAATAACAGATTTGAAAGCGTTCAATAAATTCAAATATAGAGACTTAATGATTAAAGAAATGAAAGAACTAACACCAGATACAAGTGATATCATTATTAGAACATCCTGTCACTATATTTCAAATGCTCTGAACAATGAAAGTCAACGTTTGAAAGAAAACGTAACATTAACAAAAAACCTAGTCCGATCACGGAAACGATTCAGTTTGAGCTTTCAGATTCTTTTGACCAGCTTAGCCTGGATCAGCTCAACACACCAAAAACGCCCATCTCCGGTCATCAGCAGCCAGAAACATCAACTGACACAAGTATGGAGGAATTACCTGATGATAGTATAACAATGGAGAAACAAGTGGTCAATTCAACTAGCGAGCAACAACAGGCTATCAATGATACAGATATCAATGAAACAGAAGTTCTGATTCAAGCAAAAACGATAATAACCAACGATAATTCTAAACCAACTACACATAAACGAAAAACAGCAAAACACAAAAATGAGATCCATGAAAATATGTGCATATGCCAACAACCGCCTGCAGGTGATATGATTCAGTGTAATTGGTGTCAAGAATGGTATCACAATAAATGTATGTCGATAAAGAAAGATGATAATGTAGCTTTCTGGATCTGTGTACAATGTCGCACTTTGCCGAAAGTAGTTAAGGATATTCAATCGCAACTGGCATCCATTATACAGAACAACACTGATTTAGTTAAGGATATATCTGTCAAGACCGATCAAATTCTATCCTTACAAGCAGAAAATAGTCGACTGCGTAACCTTGTCAATAAAGCAAAATCATCATCAACTAGCTCTTACTGCTCGACCTGTAACGGTGATTCCGACAGTGATGACAATGACAGCGTCTGTGACATAAGCAGAAGATCGAACAACACTAGATCTAAGCGTGCATCTGTGCAATCTCCCCAAAAACCGAAACCAAGTGGTACATTGCTTATGGGAAGTTCAATTATTCGCAGCATGACTCAAGATCGTTTTGTCCTTGACATTGAACCAAAATGTGTTAGAGGTGGAAAGGTAAACGATATAACGGACGAGTTGCTGAAATTACCGAAAGACACACTATTAGAAAACGTAATTCTTCTAGTCGGTAGCAATGACTGTCTTGATAAAAATTTCAACCCCGATGTGTTTTATGAGGATTACATGACACTAGCATTAAAGGCAAAATCGGTAAGCGAGAATGTAGTGGTATCAGGACTGTGCCCACGGTTAGACGATAAATTCGGAAACATTAGTAGAGCAAACAACATCCTACAAAAAATTGCCAATGATGAAACTTTACACTATGTAGACAATGACGACACATTCCGTCTATCGAATGGCTCCATAAATGTTAACATGTATGAACCTGATGGAGTTCACTTGGACATTACAGGCACCTTTAAGTTGGCCAAAAACCTAAACATAAAATTATTGGAACCAAAGTTTGATCATCGTGCTCTGAAAGAAGTAACAGATGAATTATACTTTCAACGAATGTCTAACAATCGTAAACCCTACAACGGACGACAGGCGGACAGTCATTCCAATCAGAATTCTTATAAGAAGTCGTTCAACGCTAGTAATAGTTTAGAAAGCGTCCAGGCCGTAGGAACCCGTTAAGACAAAACAACCGTAACCATATGGACCGAAGGCAAGATAAACAATATCAAAGTCTAGACAATAGATCGTTCTCTTTGTATGGTGATTATAATAGGTCTGGTGGTCACTCACAAACACCTAATAACTATAGGAAAACAAAAGACACTCATGATAACATTTTCTGTTGGTATTGTGGCGAATCTAACCATACGACTTCTGTCTGTAGGCATGGTACTTATGTTGTTTGTCATAATTGTAATGAACCCGGCCATAAGGCCAAGGTATGTAGATTTTAGGTTACTGGCCAAGAAGAGAGTGCCGAAGAGGTTGGCAACTCTGAAAAGATAGATCCTATAGATAAAAGTAAGAAAATGCATTCAATAAAATCTCGTAAACATAAACGCGGAAAGAAAACTAGTCGTCGCTCGTATGGTAAGACCATTCTTAATATCGACTATCTAAATATTCGTGGTATGACGTCAAAAATACATGAAGTTAACAAACATCTAAAATATAATAATGTTGGCATTTTTGGTTTGGTTGAGACATTTTTGAAAAATAACAGTCGACCACCTAACTTAGATACATCTTATTGTTGGGTCGGAAAAACGCGACAAGGTAGTAAAGAAAAAGGAGGCATAGATATTTGTCTGAAGTCGTATTTACCATTGCTTGATGAAAATTTGCTTAATAGCAAATCAGATGCGTTGCGTTGGTGTTTGCGAACATACAGGTAAAACTAAACTATGTAGTTTACCGTCATATAACGGATCTCGCTTATTACAGTTCATTGACGCAAGTCAAATGATAGTAGCAAATACAATGAATTGCTGTACGGGTCATTTCACGCGCATTCTTAATAATCAGAGGTCGGCAATAGATTACGTATTTCTGACAAAGAGCTTGTCAGAAAATGTCTCTAGTGTTGTAATAGACGACTCAGGCAGGTTCGACTTAATAGTTATCCCACGATGACGCGGTGTGTCAGTGTAAGATCACCCCGATGGCCGGAGGCCAGAGAGTGATCTAACACTGACACACCAAGTCCGAGTGGGATAACTATTTTACATCCCAGCTGTTTTAGATTAGACGAAAAACCATTTACAATTCATAAAATCTAGTTTAGAACGCCACACAACCATTATAATATACTTTATACAATACTATATGATTTATACCCTTTTTGACCCCCGAACACGATGAGTAGATATCAAACAATGTCAACTCGCCCCATGGGCCAATCGGCCCAACCTATATCGCCACTTTATGAAAAAAATCGCCCCACTCTTGTTTGCCGACTCGCCCCACTTTTGAAAAAGTGTAAAATCAAACTGAACAATCACTGACAACTCACTTATTAACGAAAAGGGTTTAAACCCCACTGAATAAAGGTCTGCCAACTCGCCCCACTTATAAAAATATATTGCTTCCTTTAAGTATGTTAAATTACTGATAGTTCGTATCCAGTCGTCCTGGTGTAGTGGTTTGTCGTGACTTGATATGCTAAAGGTCTTGAGTTCGAATCCCAGCATATACACTGGATTTTTTCTTCGTGAATTTTGATAAATAGTCTTTTCTGTATAATTGTATATATAATTATAAGTTTTATAGTGGATTTGACATTCCCGCCAAAATGTTACAGAACAAAGGAAAGCATGCATAACAAAGAAACTCAAACTGGGGTGATCTGGTAGGGGTGATCCGGCTCAGATCACACCTGTTAGAACAAAGGAGCTGGGATGTAATTGCACAGTGACCATGTTTTGATAAGATAAACTCTAATTTGTAAACCTATTGTACAGAAAAAGACGCAAAATGAAAAATGCGTTTGGAAAATGAACGATAAAACAGACTGGATCCTCTTCCAGAAAAAAACTTAATGAAAATAGGAACAAATTTACTAAAGAAAGTGACAAAATAAACGATGTAAACCAACTCTGGGATTTATGGAAAAATGCGGTAGAAAAATCTGCAATGTTAGCTATCGGTAAAGCCAAACCCGTAAAAAATTACAAAGACTTTTGGGATAAAGAACTTGATTATCTTTTAAAACAACGCCGCAACGCCAATAGATTAAACCGCACTCATAACAAATATCATGCATATGATGACGAAATTGGCAAAAGACTTAAAGAAATTTATTTTAATCGGAAATCCCAAGTACAAGAGGCTATCAAACGGAAAGAACGATCAGCCAAAATCCGACAGTTTAATGATAAATGTATAAATGCAAAAAATAAGATGAAAGGTTTTTGGAATTTTCTTAAAATAAAACGAACCGATACAGGTCCTATAGAGCTTAACGATCCACATGATTCGGATAAAATATTAACGGATACGGATGAGATAAATAATGCCCTTCCCAAGCATTTTAGCTCGATAGGTTCCTTTCAAAATGAAAATGATGAACTTGAAAAAGATGTTAAAAACCTTATTACAAACATTGACGAAAATATATTAATATCAGATTCTCCCCTATCGGTTACTTTCGACGAAAATAAAATTTCACAGACTTTGAAAAGTCTCAAATCTGGAAAAGCCTGTGGTACTGATGGCATTCCTAACGAATTCCTTAAATATGGTGGGGACATCCTGTTGAACTCCCTTGTGCATTTTTTTTTTTTTTTTTTTTAAATTACAGATCTAGAAATAATCCCAGATGAATGGCATAAAGGAATCATTATACCCATACACAAAGGTGGGTCTACACACTCTCTGAGTAACTACAGAGGTATAACTCTAACAGCAAATGTATATAAGGTATACTGTAAGCTAATTGAATGTAATCTTATGGGCTATATCGAAGATAAAGGGATACTTGGGGAAACCCAAGGTGCTTTCCGAAAAGATAGGAGGGTGGAGGATCACATTTTTACACTTAACGGAATTTGTTCGATGAAAAAGTCAAGGAAGGAAAAGACTTTTCTTGCCTTCCTTGATCTTTCATCGGCTTTCGATAAAGTTTGGCGGGATGGACTGTTCTATCTCCTATGGAAAAAGGGTATCCAGGGTAAATGCTGGAAGATCCTCCGGGCATTATATAAGAATGTTAGCAATAAAGTCCTTTTTGGTAATTATGAGTCTGAATGGTTCGATCAAGAATTTGGTCTTAAACAAGGATGCGTTCTATCTCCTACACTTTTTTCCGTCTTAATGACTGACCTGTGCGATATGCTGAAGGGGGAAAATTTAGGTATTAACATCGCTTCTGAATTAATAAACTGCCTTCTTTTCGCTGATGACATTGTCCTATTAGGAAACACTGAAGAAGAGCTACAAATTCTCTTAAACATAGCGCATAAATTTGTCTCAAAATGGAGCTTAAAGTTTAATTCATCCAAGTCAAAGGTTCTGGTTACAGGTAAAAAGAAAGACTCAGATAAAAAATGGTATCTGGGGAACGATCTCATTGAAGAAGTAAATGAATACAAATATTTAGGCGTATATTTTTCAAGATCCCTTAAATCTACATACCATATAGAACAGTACCTGAAAGAAAATTTTCAACGGAAAATAAATCATGCAATTCGTATTTTAGGTGAACATGGGGATTTTAACCGTATAAATTTTGGACATTCTCTGTGGATGTCGGCTATTCGACCATCACTGACGTATGGATGTTCAGTATGGTTCCCGTCATCCCAGAAATGTAAAGAATTACTAGAAAGTTTTCAATATAAAGTGGGAAAATAATCTTAAACACAAAAATGAATTTCCTAAATGTGCGCTCCTAGCTGAATTTGGGTGGGAGTCAATAAACAGACTTATGGATAGACAAAGAATTGCATACTACGCTAGATTAAAAAATCTGCCCAATAATCGGCTGTCTAAAATTATCCTAGATGAAATTATATCTGTTAAATGTAATGAATGGAAATATATCGAAAATATCGAAACTATTTTACAGACTGCGGGTCTTGACCATTATGCAAATGGAAACATAAACGTTAACACCTTTAATAAATTTTATGGTAACGAAACGACCAATACTCAACTATGTAATATTTTAGGAAAGAGTAGCCTTAACTTGTACCAATCCTTTGTGGTTGTTAGTCGTAAGCAGCCGTATCTGTCAAATGTTGACGACTTTCGCTCAACAAGGCTAAAAATTTTGGCAAGAACGAATTGTCTGCCTATAAATGCAACGCTTCAACGAATGAATCTGACAACAAATAATGAGTGTAGGCTATGTTCCTCAAATGCGATTGAGAATATCTTTCACGTTATGTTAGATTGTCCTTTTTTCTCGGCCATTAGAAAAAGAACAAGTACTAACATACAAGCATGTTTCGAGAATTTAAAAATGGATATCTGTTTTTTAGAGTTGCCACCCTTATCACAAATACAGTTCACGATACATGATCTGGGCTACTTGTATTCTCCAGACTTAGGTAATAGTTTAGATAAGATCGTTAAAAAATACCTTGTAGACGTAATGAATGAACGTTCTTTTCAAATTGATAAGATTTCCAATGTATAATATCTTGAACTGTGTGTGAACGTTTTTAGTTTTAAGTTTGATTTTTTTAATCTTTTATGGATGAAAGATTTTAAAGTATTTATGCATATGAAATTATCACTGTAATGTACTTTTACGAAATAACCAATTTATTATGATATTTTAGCGTTAATGTATTTATAAGACTTATAAAGCCTTTTGCAAGTATCTTTTTTACTACAATCATGTTGTTTGTAAATACTATGATGTGCATGTTTGATGACGCAGGTGTCAGTACCCCGCTGGCGCTTGCCCCCGTTGTAAAGGGGTAGTTTCACAATAAAATATATATATATATATATACAGTCAAACTCATAAATCGAAAATAAACTGACAACACTTGGCTGAAAATGAAAAAGACAAACAAACAAACAATAGAATACATGAGACATAGAATACCAAAGAATAAGCAACATGAACACCACCAAACACGAGAGGTGATCTCAGGTGCTCCGGAAGGGTAAGCAGAACAACATGTCTCTGGCCAAACCAAAGGAAAAGACCAAGGACAGCACATACGAACTGAAATATTTTCTCAATGACTCCACGTGAAATGTATTTTGTTCAAGAAGAAGAAATACTCTTTAACATCAAATGTCTAAATAATCCAGAAGTTCTTACATGTTATTATCTTTTAAAATAGAATTTTGCCAAAAGAAAGTATTTTATTAAATAAAAAAACTCATATCAAATAAGTTTATTTATCTTTTTTTTCAATTTTTATTTTCTGAAGAAAAAATAATTTCAATTTAAATAATTAGAAATTCTTGGTAAAACAATGAAGCTTATTATACCCATTTACAGAAAATATACTTATGATGTACATATTGTATATAGTTGTAAATATCTATTTGTGTTCTTTCTTTATAATTTGGTTTTGGTAATGCAGCATTGATATACCAAGACAGTCAATACAATACAATACAATACAATATGCTTTATATATGTGTGGTCACGTTTCTCCAACAATAACACTCCGTCACATTGACATGTGAAACAAGAGGTAAATCACATACAATTGAAGAAATAAATAAAACAACTTACAAATGAAATATATAGAAAATTTCTTTACTTTATATTATATTTAAATATTACAGTCACAAGTCTATTAAATGCAGAGTGTCCATATCGTTAAATTATTTCATTATCATGTGATGATTAATTATATTTGGGCACGTGTCAGTAAACAACAACCCAATTAACAATATAATAGAACTGTGAGGTAATAAATATTTTGTTTATTGGGACCTGCCATTGTCACAATTAAATTATCTTATTGGCACAAAACATTTCACTATTAAAACTTATTTGATGTATTAAAATAAAGGAAAATAACAATAAAAAAAAAACGTTAATACTAAGAATAATAATTGTGTTTCCATTTATGACATTTATTTCTGATTTTTTAGTAAATTAAGTATAAAATTGAATACATAGAAAACAAGATAAGTGAAATATAATCCAATTATTCTTCAAGTAAAATGATGTTTTTTTCTATTAATAATATATCAACTCAATTTCACATTTGTTATTTATTTATTTATTTCATATACATTCTAATAAATAGAACAGTTGTGCATGTTAAAAATACATATACTTTAGAAAATACTTACCTTTCTAGGGCCTTGAAAATTTTAATATGACAACACAACTACGAATCATACATTCAGAAGCTTTTTTTTTTTATTATAAAACAATCAAGTATATATATATTCAATTTTTTGATTAAAT
Source organism: Mytilus edulis (assembly GCA_019925275.1). NCBI lineage: Eukaryota > Metazoa > Mollusca > Bivalvia > Mytilida > Mytilidae > Mytilus > Mytilus edulis. The sequence continues at coordinate 33,505,644 of CM034361.1, read as the reverse complement.
TTAAATTAAATATGTCAAAATTCTTAATTACGTTTTCATTCAATATTGAGGAAATCGTTTAGAAAACAAATTGGTGATTGGAGTAATTGCATTGCTTTGATGTATTTGTTAACTTTTCAAAACCTTTCTGAAAAACAATTATTAGACAATTTTCTGTCTATACAGTAAATTATTTAATACTAGTTTATTTTCATAGCATTTCCCTTTGAATTCGAATATGCAATCCTTGTTTTATTCTTCCCGTTGGGTCTTCAATGGTCGCCATATTGGATGTACACACCAATTTTTAAATGATCTTTATTAACTTACCTGCTTTCTGAAAATCACTTTTAAGTAATAAAATACACTTATAATATAATATTATTTAATAATCAATGTTTAAAAGTTACCAACATGTGTTAATATTAAAATTTGAAGTGTTATTCGGTCATTACAAGTGTTATTCGGATAATAACAGTGTTATTCGGTCATTCGAGGTACCGTGGTGATTGCTACTTCCTCCGTTTGTTTTTATCTAGTTTTACCGCAAAGGAACGATAAGTCTAGAAAAATTCCGAAAATATCTAACTCGTGTGTTTGCATATTTGGACACGCCCTCACATTACAATCATTCGAACCGATTGGATCCAGACTCTACATATGCATATGGAGCGTCTGGATAATCGAGACAAGAGATAAGATATAAATGTTTATAAAGTTAACGACCCGTTTCCTATAGATTTAGTTTTTTTTGGTTATTTTTCTTAAACATAGAATTTGACATACCTAACGATCATCCGAGCATATAAATTACTCAGCAACGAAGAAAAAAATTGCGTATTACTACTATTCAATTGATAGATGTTTGAATTTTCAAAACAATTTCAAGACTGATAATTAATTTGTGCGTAAAAAAGAATAAATGCACAGATGATGACATGGAAGTTATTTATTTAACCCAAGCGTGTGTATTACTATTAGCTATTACAGGTAAGTGTGATTAGTCCTTGTATGGGGATTACAATTTGTAAATTTGAAGACAACTATTTACGAGTAAAATCATAGCCTTCCTTGTTATGTTTTCGTCCCTCGTCAAGTTATTTGCAAATTTGAGATAACGAAGAACAATTAAAAACCGGACAGTGCAAATATACTCAAAGGTTCTATTTAGTTTAGTTGAAACATATTTATTTATAGTGGATTGGGAAACAAGTAATTACAACTTATATTGATCCCTTTCCATTTTGCGGGTGCCAGTGCTGCCTTGTTGCGGCATTAGCCTGCTTTTTTACGAAATCTACAAGGGTGTCTTTTATGTGCAAGAGATCTTTTTGGAATCTTGCATTCTTATGACGTCATACTTGATTAAGATATATCACAAAGAACTTAATTATCAAAATGAAACAATGTATTTGTTATTTGCTAATAGGATTTTGGTACAACTTTCAAATAAATGGCGAATATATTTCTTGATTTCTAATTTAGGTCCTGGTAACGTGAATAACATATTTTATATTAATAATTCAATTACTTTGTAAGTTTTGTTTCTATCGATATCGATTATCGTCATATTTGTTCGTATCGTTATATTGGATTATCGAAATGCGCTGCAGCAAACACACCCACCGATAATGTGACGTTATACTAAATAAGCATAGAATCAAAGCACTTAAATCACGATCCCGTTTAATTCGCATGTTTAATGTATCAATTCCAAATAGCGTTTAGATAGTTATTAACCAGCCGTGGACTACTGATTCGTCAGGTTGTACCAACCATTAAAATATTTGCTTAAAACATCCTGTATCAAGTCAGGAATATGACAATTGCTATCAAATTGTTCGTTTCTGTGTATATTGGCGTTTGTTTTCCTCTTATAATTAATGTGTTTCCTTCAAATTTTGTGTGTAACCTATATTTGTTTTCTCTCAATCGTTGACTATTGAACAGCGGTATACTACTGTTGCCTTTATTTACTGACTTGTTGAATCGCTTGCCAATGAAAAAATGCAGATACCCTCTTTACCCAGACCATCAGAGTAAAGAAATCTCGAACATTCATTCCATTTGCTTTCGATGTTGTATGACCAAAGCAAGTGTTTAATTGTCCGTTTTGTAATTTTGAAAACTGAAAACAGATTTTATAAAATTTGATTAAAAAGCTTCTGTAAATGTAAAGATATATGCATAATGTCTCTAGAATAAAACATTACAAAATAACATTTGAGCCAGCAACCCATAAACTTTCCCTTCCACCTTTTGAATTTCGATCAATAAATCAACAAAGCGTAGATAACTGAAAAGAACACATTTTTTACAATTAAAAAAATTACAAAATAGCAAGAAAAGCAAGAAAAGCGCCCAAGTTCAAAATAACGGTATTATAATACGGTTATTGAACAATGGTGGTATATTTCCCGTTCCCTTTTCACGTATATGCCCTACCGAATTAGACTATAAACTGGGTATGTAATAGTAACATGAATAAAGGCAACAGTAGTATCCGCTGTTCGAAATTCATAAATCGATTTAAAAAACACAAATCCGGGTTACAAACTAAAACTGAGGGAAACACATCAAATATAAGAAGAGAACTACGACAAAACAGAAACACAACATTAAAATGCAACACACACCGAAATAAACCATAATATAACAATGGCCATTTTCCTGACTTGGTACAGGACATTTAAAAAAAAACAAAGGTGGGTTGAACCTGGTTTTGTGGCATGTCAAACTTCCCGTTTTTATGGCAATGTTACATATAACATTAAAATGACAACATTACATGACAGGACTACAATACAAATAATGGAAGAACATATAGGACAGAGAAACACACGAATAATAGCTAACAAAAGTTACCAGATTTAAAATTATACACCAGACGCGCGTTTCGTCCACACAAGACTAACCAGTGAGGCTCAGATGAAAGAAGTTCGAAAGCCACACTTGAGCAACACGACGGGTGTCACATGTGGAGCAGGATCTGCTTTACCTTCCTGAGCACATGCGATCACCCCCAATTTTTGATGGAGTTCTTGTTGCCCAGTCTGTAGTTTTCTATGTTGTGTTTTGTGTACAATTATTTGTCTGATTGTCTTTTAGCCATTGCGTTGTCAGTTTATTTTCAATCTATGAACTTGAATGTCCCTCTGGTATCTTTCGTCCCTCTTTTATACTTGATATTAATCAGTTTTATATTCAAAGGGAACATATTGGAAGAATAACCCACAAATTTATATATAAATAAAAAATAATTATAGAACATTTTAGTCATGTTTGAATTGAAGGTAATTTTAATCATCATATTTTCGCTTATTTTACATATTTGTATAACCTTGGTAATTCATCAACAACTGATGTTAGACGTTTTTAGCTATAATTTAAAGTTTGAACTTAAATCAAAACATATCAATTTTCCATGACGTTTCAAATTTTTTCATCTTTTCAGTATTTAAAATTACGTTTTATACTAGCTTTTTTTATAATTTGGTTATATCGCACTTTTAGTTAGCACTTTTATTTAGCCACTTTGCATTTGTCACTCATAGTTACGTTTTTTTTTATTTCGATCACCGTTTAAAATTAAAGAAGTAATTCGTTGCTTTTCAAAACTAATAAACATCTCTTTTTTAAGGTATTGTATTGCTAATCATTATTGCTAATCTATGGTTCTCACTATGATAAGTTGATTTAGATATCTGACTTGATTAATTCGAGCACCAATGATGAGTTTTCTGGGTTACAAACCTAAAAGCCCAGTATCTTCGGTGATGAATTTTATATCATTATTATTTTCAGGTAAGCAGCAAAAAATATCAAAACGATTAAAATTTTATTTTTGATAAATATGTCCTTAAGGAGCATATTATGGAAAAAAAGATCGTTTTTGTGTTTAAATGTTTTGTACCATTAAATAATTACATTAGATGTATGTTTCATTATAATACTTTATTCTGATTAGCTAACAGCACATCACGTGTTATTCCGTAAGCAATTGTATCACTCAATAATACTTTTCATTCATGATAGCACGTGGTCCCACAATAAAGTGCACAGGTGAATTAAATAAAAACAATATAAAATTCGTTTTTTCTTGATCATAGCTAAAAAAATGTAATTATAAGTATTGAATGCTTCTTTTTGTAACTTCATAGGGTTGTAAAAGCGTTGACAGTGCGCACATTTTTAGAATGAAGCGCTTCCGCGCTTCATACAAAATGTACTTCGGTCAACGCTTTTACAACCCAATGAATTTACAAAAAGAAGCATTCAATTCTTAATTATAGGTTTTAAGTCAAGGTATATCGTTTTTTTTTACCGATTTCATGACAAAATGGGCAGGCTAAATTTTCACTGTGTATAATTGTCGCTGAATGAAAATATACACGCGCAAATATATCTGTTTAGCATCGTTAAATGATGTAAATAATTCAAAATTGATCGACCAATAGATACATGTAATCGATCACAAATAAAAACGAGAAATGTAACCGAAAGTACACATTTAAGAGAACTTCAAAGGAACGTAAATCATAATCATTGGGGCATGCTAAAATAGAGGGTTTTAATTAATACAGATATATTATTTGCTTTGACTCAACATGCTCGTTCATTTAATATGTGAAACAACGCAAAGGACTACAAATATAAAATCTCTCACATTTTGATATATTTTGGACTATTTGCCAAGGGTCCAATTTTCCAGTTTCTTTAGCTACCGCGGATTAATCGAAAATTAAACACATGCTTAAAAAAACACCCGATATACTATAATAGACAGAATGACATACCTTATAAAACATTCTATCATAAGCAGTTATATAACGTTTCTACCTTTAAGTTACTAGATTACCTCAGCTGCATCTTGCAAAACATTCATGATTTTTTGTTCCTCAATGCTTCTCAACTCATACTTTATGTGACTCCTTAAACTTTTATTTAGATTCGAGCCTAAATGATGAGTCTTTCGTAGACGACACACGCGTCTGGCGCAAATGAAATTCTGGTATCTATGATGAGTTTATAACTCATTAAAGATAAAGAACCACTAACCATTAATACAAAAAAATATTACATATCTAAAGAATAGTTACTACACATAGCTGTAACTTTGTCAATTAGTAAATGGTTTGGATTATTGTGGTGTGAAATGAAAACTTACGCTTGAGATCACTGTATTGGACCCTTGATAACAGTTTTTTTTATTGAGTGATACAAAGAAATTTACAACATGAAAATTTAGACACGGGTTCATATTTACCTGTTGTTCAAATCATATATATAATTTCTGCATTGGATGTCACCGACTTTATTTGAATTTAAGAAAGAAAAAGTTTAATGCTTGAAATTGCAGAATTTAACATATAAATCAATGAGGCTTTGAATAGTGGAAACTATCCTATTAGGAGTAGTCTGACAAGTTCAGTCTGCATGAATTGCACGGTATAACTTGACATTCTGTAATGTTTGCCTTGACAGCTTTTGTTTTATTTGTTATAGTTGTCAATGTATAAGATGATCAATTGAGTTTTTGATATATTTCAATACTTTTTATGAGAGGGTTAAGGAAGGGTCTGCATTACCCTGATAATTGAAATCCTTTTTAAGTGGACCCTTGATCAGGTTTATGAGGACAAAAATTTCAATTAACAATTATAACGAACGACAACACCGAGGACAGACGCAAAGTGATGACAGTTGATAAATGTGTCCTGCTTGACCTAAAAGATAACAATAAATATGATTTAAATTGTTATATTTTTAAAACTTATGTAAAAACAAATTCCCAACTATCGCTGGTCATGGCTATATTACAAGTGAATCTTTCGTGGTATTCTGTAATCTATCAATTATAGACAGAAATTTTCATATTCATTCACCGTTTTAAATTAAAACAGGAATCCGAATTCCTCACCTGGGACCCTAGCTGTATAAAACCACCATAATGTTGCCTATTTTACATATTTATATAACCTTGGTATGTTTTAACACGTGCTATTAAACGTCTACCATTTAAAGTTTAAACTTGAACGTAACTTTTAAAACATATCAATTTACCGTAACGTTTCATATCTTTTTCATCTTTTTAGTATTTGTATTTAAATACACATCTTTTAAATTCATATCCACTTAATATATTTCATACAAAGTCTTGTATCTATTATTTTGATCCCATTTAAAATCCAAAGGGGAGTTTGTCGCTTTACAATATTATCATTTTGTTACTATTTATAAGATAGAGGCTCTGGAGAACCTGGATGCCTGACGTGGAACCCTAGCTGTAAAGATTATTAACACCAAGTTTGTTTATAGATTTACATATAGAGATAGAAAGATGTGGTGTGAGTGCCAACAAGACAACTCTCCACCCAAATAACAATTTATAAAATTAAACCATTATCTATTTGAGTTTATAAGATCATAGCCAAAGATCAATAAGAAAATGAGGCGTTGATAAGCATTTTGATATTGACTGACTATTTTCTTGTATTTCTCGTCAATATTTACTGTGTTTGTCTTTCTTTGACGTTTTTAATTTTTAATGTTATAGCTTCACTGATAACAATAGCAAATAAAGGCAACAGTAGTATACCGCTGTTCGAAAGTCATAAATCGATTGATACTGATACAAATCCGGGTTACAAACCAAAACCGAGGAAAACACATCAACTATTAGAGGAAAATAACGAAACAACAGAAACACTGAAATGAACAACAACAAAAGAAAATGCAACACACACACAGAAACGAACTATAAGATAACAACTGCCATTTTTCTTGACTTGGTACAGGACATTTTTAGAAAAAATCTTTAAGCAAAAAGAGTTGTTTATGATCAATAGGTCCTACAGATAAATAAAAGACAAACATTTCTCTCATTTAGACAGTACTTACTGTATTTATCTTTCGTTGACGTTTTTTATTTTTTATTTTTAACGTTAAAGCTTCACTGACAAGAATGGCAAAAAAGGCAACAGTAGTATATCGCTGTTCGAAAGTCATAAATTGATTGCGACAAAAACATATACAGGTTAAAAACTAAAACCGAGGGAAAACACATCAACTATAACAGGAAAATAACGAACCAACAGAAAAACTGAAGTGAACAAAAAACAAAAGACAATGCAACACATATAGAAACGACTATTAGATAACAACTGAAAGAGATACGTTGATGGTCAGTATATCCTACTGATAAATAAATGATAACCATTTCTCTCACGTGGATTCGTTTTAGATATCGTCTTGCTGCTCATCATTGCTTATACATTTTTAAAATGTGATAAGATATTTTTGAAGTAGAAACTGAAGGAACGCAAAGAATGAGATATAACTTTCATAGTTTCATAGGCCCCTAGTCTGAAACTCATAGTTCACTAGTTTACTCATTTAAAGTTTACAATAAACTCATCATAGATACCAGGACTAAATTTAGTATATACGCCAGACGCGCGTTTCGTCTACAAAAGACTCATCAGTGACGCTCGAAACCAAAAAATTTAAAAAGGCCAAATAAAGTACGAAGTTGAAGAGCATTGAGAACCAAAATTCCTAAAAGTTTTGCCAAATACAGCTTAGGTAATCTATGCCTGAGGTAGAAAAGCCTTAGAATTTCCAAAAAAAATGAGGTAGAAAAGCCTTAGTATTTCAAAAAAAAAATAATAAAAATTTATATTTAAACAAACACTCTTGTAAGGGGCCAACTGACATTTGTTGTCATACAGACGTTATTTTGTTGAACTTTTATTTTCTCAAACCAATGTATAGTATTTTTTTTTTTTTTTTTTTTTTTTATATATATGTAACAGATTAGTGTAATGTTTTCCCAGGTTCTCTAATAAACTGACGATTATTAAAGTCTATATATGTTTTATTACGTGCTTTTTACATGCATGTATTTTGTAGTTCACATTTACAATACATTTCAATAAGATATAAATACTTAGAATACGAATGGTCAAGTTTACGGTTAAGTCCTTACCTGGTTAGTAAGATATATTGTTTTAGATAAAATGTAGAATATAATAAAGTCAACTATTTACTAGCGTTCAAATCCCAAAAGTGCACTCCCCCAAAACCCTAGAGCTTACGTATTTCTATCCCCAAAATGACGTCATAGGCCCGGCCGGGCTACCGGGACACCGGAAGTGGCCCGGCGGGGGAAAACAAAATGGCCGGATCAACAAGAGTAATTAATAAAACGGAGATAGAATAAAAGAAAAGAAAGTTAACCAAACCCCTGAAATATTTAAGGACTAACAGTAAAGTGACCACCGTCACACTCCCTCCCTCTTAAGACATAATGTGCCGCAACACATTAGTCCAAAGTGGCAAGAATATAACCTAAAATATATAAGTTAAAAACAGTTTTTTTTTAAATTTACACAAGTGATTAACAATATGTATAATGTTACCAGTTTTGTAAGTATTGTTCAAAGACTATCTGAAATAAAGTTATAGTTAGCACAATCAATAGGTAATGAAAATTCAGCCTACTAGGGCCTATATAATTTAATATAGATCAACAAGTAATAAAATATTCAATAATAACAACAATTAAATATATTTATATAACAATGTTCAACCTGAAATACAAATGAAATAGATTAAGTTATTTAAATAAAATTATGCAACAATAAATATAATAAATATAGAGTAACATCACAATATTAAATATAAAGTTCAACGTCTATTGTTTGGCAATGTCTCTGAATAGTTCATCTCTCCATTTATTTTCGGCTATCTGTCTCCTGAGTTCTCGGTTTTCTGCTTCGAGCTTCCTTCTACTGTCTCTGTCTTGTTGTCTGCTTCCTGATTCCTTTAGATCCTCCAACTTGTGTTTCGCTGACTCACGCAACCGTCCAATAGCATCCATAGAGTTGCACAGCCATCTTAGGAGTGATTCTACTTCTGGGCGGGTCTCTGGTATTAGTGGCAGTATCAACGGAGGCAGATCAGTAATTGATGTTTGAGTTTCACTGGTTGTGGTCTTACAACCAGATTGGTTGTTTTGTTCTGTTGTGATCAGGTTTTCATTACTTGGAATTGTTGATGTAGTACAACCAGAGTGGTTGTTTGCAGGATGCCCAGAATGGGCATTTTCTGTTTCCAGCTGGCTTCTGTTTCTATACTCTGCAAGAGAAATTCTTGATGTTAAGGAAAATGGGGTTCTATCAGGAAATATTGGAAGGTCTGGTAGTGGAAGTAATGGCGGTCTTCTTGATGTTTCTGGAAATTTTGATGGAAGATTTATGACGAAAGATGGTGAAGTAGTGATAGATGGTGTAGTGATGATAGATGGTGTACTGATGATAGATGGTGTGCTGGTGATAGATGGTGTGTTGGTGTTACCCATAGTGGTAACAGTATTTGTCAATGATGTGGTAGAGGTTGTTGTTGTTGCTAATTTGGTCCGGCCACGGAAAATAAAAACACCAGGATCAACAAATCCTTTATTTTCTCTGACCTCTTTTTTACATGTGGTTAATTGCGTTTCTAGTTTAAGTACATTTTCAATGTCATGAACTTTTTGAGGTGCTGCTTCATATCAGCCTTCCTTCTACATACTGACTTGCACAATCTCTCTGGGCAACTGTAACTGATTGTTAAATATAAATGCTTCTCGTCCCAGTGTCTCTGATATTTAGCTTTTGACCCAAATCGACCGGCGTTACAGCCATCAATAGGACACTGCATAGTTATTGGTGTGTAGAAAAAATTCAATCCTATTTTCTAAATCTTCATCATTAAAGTCTCCATCAGCGAAGATTTGAATCTCCATTCTGAAATTGGAACCAAAATTTTTTAGGTGACAATGTATAAATTAATGCATTGTTTTTTACTGATCAAATTATTCAGTCAATCGACTAGCACATCTCCCCCTTTTAAATAAAAATAAACTAAAGGAATATATATATTATGTCAAATTAAATATTACTCTTGACAATTCTGACATGGCCCACATTGGCCAGTCATTTTAAAGCAACATTGTTTATTTAGTACAAGTGTACATGTCTCTATCAACGTAGCCGAAAACTAAGAGTCCATGGCCAACACATTGCCGTATAATAGAACATGCCCACCCTGACTATTTATAAGCCGTGTTACATTGGTACACATTGACCAATTCAACGTTCTCTATATATCGATCCACATTAATCGATTTAACCACAGCATCCGGTTACCCATAGTACCGAAAGTACGTAAATACCCATGGCAAAAAAATTGTTCATGTGCGTATACCGGAATACTGTACATCCTTAATTAACTAATAACAAAAGAAAACATATAAAATATGTGCTAATAAATTATCCGAACACTTGTTCAGAATCACAAAAGCATGCATTCATGCAAAGTTATGGTTATAAATGCTCTTGTTAAATACATATCAACGAGGATATATATAAATACATAGTATATTTAGAGTGTAAATCTATATGTTGGGTATAAATATAAAAAAAAGAATATGTATAGTTTGTACTTGTATGTATTTTCGCATTTCAAATAAATAACTACCCCCCTTCTTTTAATAAAAAGAATTTGTATTACATGTATTATGTATGTTAATATGGCGAAAACTTTATTGGAGGTTTTATCTGTCTTCCCCGACTACTATATTTAGGAGAAGCTGGTTCCGTTTCAACGTTGTGAACATTTTCATCTTGTATATCAGTGATATTGTCAACTGTGTAATCAATCCAAATTGATTGATCTAATGTTTGTTCTGTTAATTGTTCTTCTTGAACTGGAGCATCAGATGTATCATCACGTGTGTAAAGTGCTTTTAAATGGTCAACATGGACCACTTTAAGCTTTGAATTTTGACAATCTTTAATTTCGTAGGTTATATCAGACAATTTTCTACTAATTTTGTAGGGACCAATCCAACCCAATTCCAGTTTTTTGTTTGCTTTTGGGGGATACCATCTGAGAACTTTATTCCCAATTTCAAATTGTCGGTGTTTTAGTTTACAATCATTGTATTTTTTCTGTCTATGAAAACTTGACTGCAAATTTTCGTGAACTTTATCAAAAGCTCTTTGCATGGCGTCGCGCATCCATTCAATGTATAGGTTTGGACAGAAACTAGAAATTTCATCTTGGTTAGACCCTGTTAAGATATCAATTGGTAAAGATATTTCGCGTCCGAGCATTAGTAAATTTGGACTACATTTTGTACTTTCGTGGGTACATGCTCTGTATGCCATAGTAACATAAGGGAGGTGACTATCCCAATCATCTTTATTTTCATTAACGAACATTGATAAAATTTGTTGAAGGGTCCTATTGTAGCGCTCTACCATACCGTCTGACTGTGGGTGATAGGGAGTGGTTCTAGTTTTCTCGATTTCTAAAAGATCGCACATACTTGCGAATAGTTTGGACTCGAACTCACGTCCCTGATCAGTATGTATACGGCATGGCGCCCCGAACCGAGAAATAAATTCTGTTACGAGCTTATCGGCCACTGTCTGAGCACAGTGTTCTTTGAGAGGGTACGCCTCAGTCCACTTGGTAAAGTAATCTGAAACTACCATGATGTACTCGTTTGAATGGTCTGTAATTGGTAGAGGACCCATTAGATCTATTGCGATACATTCCATTGGTCTATAAACATTTCTATGTTGCATGGGAGATTTGCCTAGACCAGGGCCCGGTTTTCTTTGTTGGCATAAGAGACATGTCTGACACCATCGTGTTATGTCTGTAGTCATTCCCGGCCAATAAAAGCTTGCTCTGACTTTTGCTAGAGTTCTATCGCGACCAAAGTGCCCTGCTGTTCTACAGTCATGTAGAAGACGCTAAATTTCACCCCGAATCCTCTTTGGCGCAACTAGTTGCTGACATGATGTTCCATCACTATTTTCCCATCTTCTGTACAGAATGTCGTCAATTACATCGAGCAACTCCCATTGTTTTAATAAAGTACTAAGATCTTGGTCAGGTGTGCTTATATGAGGCTTTTCTTTACCATGTATTTGCCGAAGCGATAGCATTGAACTGATTGTTTTGTCTTCATGTTGGTATTGTTTTAATTCGGTTGTACTCCATTGTTGTGTCCAGTTTGATTCTTGGTAGTCAACCGAAGTGTTGACATCAGAGTCATCAGATACATGTTTTGTCTGATTGGAATTATTTAGCGTTTTGTCGTGCTTAGAGATGACTGATACAGGACAGTTGCCTGCATTGTTATTAGCGCTGCACTGTAAACAGGTACTCCTCTGACATCTTCGTCTTGGGCGCCGAGACAGGGCGTCTGCATTGCCATGTAATGCCCCTTTTCGGTGCTTTATGTCAAAATCATACGTGTCAAGGGAGGATATCCAGCGTGCCACCATTCCCTCTGGTTCTTTAAAGTTTTTCAACCATGTAAGGGAGGAATGGTCAGTACGGATAAGAAAGTTACGTCCATACAGGAAATGTTTAAATTGTTTTACGAATACCACGACTGCCAAAAGTTCTCGATAAGTTGTGCAATATCTCATTTGTGACCTAGAGAGAGTTTTGCTACCGTACGCAATAACTTTTTCCTCTCCGTCTTGAACTTGTGATAGGACAGCGCCAATGCCATAGGCACTAGCGTCCGTGTCTAAAATAAATCGATCGTTCCGGGTAGGATAAGCCAAAATTGGAGCGGAAGTAAGCGCATTCTTCAAAGTAAGAAAAGCGTTTGCACACTTGTCAGACCAGACAAATTTCTGGTCTTTTCTCGTTAACTGTGTAAGTGGAAAAGATATTGTTGAAAAATTGGCTATAAACTTGCGGTAGTAGGACGCTATGCCTAGAAACGAACGTACATCAGACACATTTTCCGGAGCTGGCCAGTGCTTGATAGTGTCTAATTTTTCAGGGTTACACTTAACCCCTTCCTTGGAAACGACGTGACCCTAATAGGACACTTCTTCTTCAAAGAGGGCACATTTCTTTGGTTTTAGTTTTAGGTTTGATGACTGGAATCGATGGAAAACAGTTGTCAAGTTTTGTAAAGTTTCATCAAAAGATTTCCCAAAGACAATTACATCATCAAGATACACAAGGCATCTCTCCCATTGCATTCCGCTCAGTACGATTTCCATGAGACGTTCAAAACTTGCAGGGCTGTTAGCTAGGCCAAATGGCATACATTTAAATTGAAAAAGTCCTTTGTGAGTGGCAAATGCGGTCTTTTGTTTATCTTTTTCGTTCATCTTCATTTGCCAATACCCGCTGGCCATGTCCATGGAACAAAAGTACTTGGCGCCCGCAAGTGAATCTAGTGACTCGTCGATGCGCGGAAGTGGATAGGCGTCCTTGCGCGTAATGGAGTTCAATTTTCTGTAGTCCACACAGAAGCGCGTGGCGCCATCTTTCTTCTTCACGAGTACAATTGGTGCTGCCCAAGGAGAGTTACTGTGCTCTATTATGTCTTGTTCCAACATTTTCTCAATTTCTGTCTCTGCAATCTCCCTCATGTGTTTAGGTAGTCGGCGCGGAGGAAGTTTTATCGGCTTCGCATCTCCCGTATCGATAGTGTGCTCGAAAAGATTAGTTTGTCCAAGTATCCCATCCGGTTCCATAAAAATGTCGGAATATTTTTTAATGACGGTAGTGAGTGCAGCGCGCTGGTCATGTGTTAGTTTTTTAGATGAATTGTCTACCACCGGCTGCAAATGTGCAGGAAGGTCAGGACTGACTTCCGGTCGTATTGAGGAGATTCGTTTTTCAAATCCGCATCTATCTCCATAACTTACTTTCTCTTTCTGTCCGAATTGACCAGAGAGTATCTGTTCGACAGGGTGTACCGTGGCCACCTGTATATTTTTCTTTAAGATTTTCGGATTTGGTGTGGGGTTCATTATAGAAAAGACTATATTTGTTTTTGTTGTATCGGTTAGTGACTTTGGTATTATAACATGTTCACCACCCCTGAATCTATCTAATGGCTCTAAACAGCCATCTTTAGTACTTGGAAAATGACCCCGAATTTTCCCGGTAACGAACATTTCACAGTGTGCAGGAATGTGAACAGTTTCCGCTAAGTGTACTCTTGCACATCGTATGTCAAGACTACCCTCTCTAATTAGTTGAACATCAACAAGTGGAGAGCATAACCTCCCCTTCCCAGTGTCTATAACAAATGCATTTCTGGACAAAAAATCCAAGCCTAAAATGCCCTAATTCTGCCACAATCACAGAATTTATGAAAGTTTTACCCCCCAGTGTTATTGACAGTTTAGTTTCCCCCAATACTGTCAATGGTTCCCCGTCAGCGGTTGCTAATGTTGAAGTAACTTTAATTAATTTTGATTTGTCACATTTTAATTCATCATAATACTCTTTTGAAATCAATGTCACTGCTGATCCAGTGTCAATTAACATATTAGTGCCTAAACCACCAATTTCAACATTAGCAAACCAACAGTTATTTGAAATAGCAGATAATCTAACAATTAGTGCCCTTTTATTTGTTTTTCCATATCAATTTTAAAAGGGACTGAACTCTCGGCCTCGAGTACAGTCCGTCCTATTTTAAATCATCCGAATGAGTGTTTTGTGGTTGTCTCTGGTTGTTAGCCCTTCTATTCCTATTGTAGTTATTGTTGTCCTGTCTCCTGTAAGGTGCTTCTGGGCAGTTTCTACTTATGTGACCTTCTTTTTGACATGTGTAACATATTGGAATTTTATTTTCTCTTGGTCTTGTGTTATTGCCCTGATTGAAATCTGACTGTTGACCTTGTGTAAAATTTGCCAGTGTTTGTTGAATAGCTTTAACGGAATCAGCTAACTCCCAAATACTTGGTTCAACATGTGTATTTTTGTTTGTTTCAAATGCATGTGTATTTTGTACTGCATATATATTAACAGCTTCATCTGGTTTAGGCTTGCGGTTTGTGAGTTTTGTGTCCCTTCAAAGGCTTCAAATTCTACGGCAAGCGATATTGCCTTATCTAGAGTGGAAGGGTGTGAGAACTGTACGTGACGCTTTAATTCCGCATTACCTAACCCGGAAACATATTGCTCAATAACCAGTGACTCACGCATGCTCATTGGAATTTGAGGATATGCATGACTGGCTAATAATAAGGCACTACCAAACATAATGTACATGGTCCTGAATATGAGGTACCTGAATACCAACCAAACACTACGTACCAAAATAAAAACAAAATGAGTAGCAACTATAACTCAATGACAAAAATAAATCATCAAACACCTGATATGAATAGACAATTATTTCCAAGGGACCAGGGCAATACGGCTCTGAATTATAGAGATCAAACACAAACCAGACAAAATTATCAACACGCAAATGATAATTGTTATTTTGATCAGACTGGATATAGTAATGAAGCAACTCACAATAAAAATTACAACCCTATTCAAACAGGTTGCACAACTGACACAGAATTTCAAACTAATAAACATAGGGAGTATCCACCTTATTTAAAGGAAAAACTAAACAAGAGGGAACAGTCCCCTGTAAATCTTTCAACACTACCTGGCTCTTGGTCTAGTAGACACAAACGAAAAGAAAAGGACCCCGACACATACAATGGGGTAAACGTTGAATGGCCCGACTATATCTGCCATTTTGAGCAGGTCGCTATGTGGAATGAATGGACTGATCAAGAAAAAGCAGCACAACTCTCAATTTGTCTCCGCGGAAATGCTCAGCGAGTTCTAAGCGAACTAACCAAGAGTGAGTTGTCAGACTACAACAAGCTGAGATCTGCTTTAACGCAACGTTTTTGCCCTCCTGAGCGCGAAACAGCCTTTCGTTGTGAATTCAGAACGCGCAGAAGGAGCCGAGATGAGTCGGCTGCCGAGTACGGGTACTCTTTAAGCTGTTTTTAACTTATATATTTTAGGTTATATTCTTGCCACTTTGGACTAATGTGTTGCGGCACATTATGTCTTAAGAGGGAGGGAGTGTGACGGTGGTCACTTTACTGTTAGTCCTTAAATATTTCAGGGGTTTGGTTAACTTTCTTTTCTTTTATTCTATCTCCGTTTTATTAATTACTCTTGTTGATCCGGCCATTTTGTTTTCCCCCGCCGGGCCACTTCCGGTGTCCCGGTAGCCCGGCCGGGCCTATGACGTCATTTTGGGGATAGAAATACGTAAGCTCTAGGGTTTTGGGGGAGTGCACTTTTGGATTTGTCATTTCTTGTATTCTATTTGTGATATTTGTGTTTTCTTTAGGGTCAAAATACCCCATTTTCTCATTACTGCTGACAGTTTTTGTTTTTAATTCTGATGAATATTCATCAGGTACCTGTACTTTGTTTTTATTGCATTGTTCATAAAACAAACGTTCTTGTGTGTTGAAAGAATGTTCTTTCATTTCATCCATATTTGGATCATTTGTATATAATTGTCTGTTTTCACGTTCCCCAATGGAGCCTCCGTAATTTGAGGGTGTCACGTGATAAGGGTTAAATACTGAATGAACGACGTCATTTCCAACGTGTGGCGGACATGTTTGACGTGAAAAGTTGGCATGTTTGTCGTTGTGAATGGACACATTTGCCCGTTTAGAATACTCATCATCATAATTATGTGTATGATATGTTTGTCTCTCAATTTCACTATAGTGTGGTGTTTCTGTTTCAAAAGACGGCGTGTCAAGGAATATTTCATGTTGACGGAATGTGGGTTCAGAATTTGTGATTTCACGACAATGGAATGAATTTTGTGTACCGTCATTCTTATTGAGAATGCTTATCGGAGTCAATAATTTAGAGTTCTCACTATCTGAAGCTGAATTGTGATATTGTTGAGCTTCGAAGTTTGTTTGTGTGCAAGTATTTTCATCCGAAACGTCATTGGATGTGTGTGCTGTTTGAACAAAAATTTCATTTTCATAACTTTGGATTGGACTAACTGCTGATTCAGTTGCTCTTAATTCAGGTAAGCCTTTATTTCTTGTATTCATATCAACCATTTCAACACATTTTGGTTTGTTTGTTTCTTGATTTTCGTCTGAAATTTGTTTGTTACTTTCCGGGTTTAGTTCAAAATAACTAGGACTAAAAAGTCGCTTAAAACTGGACCCAACGGAGTCAAAAACCCTCCTTGCGGAAGCCATTTGTGCTAATTTTCAAAATAAAATCTTCACAATTTAAATTTCCTTATTGAAATTTATATATTTGTTGTTGTTTTGCTTTTAAAATCGTAAATTTATCGACGGACGAGCCCCCAATTTGTAACAGATTAGTGTAATGTTTTCCCAGGTTCTCTAATAAACTGACGATTATTAAAGTCTATATATGTTTTATTACGTGCTTTTTACATGCATGTATTTTGTAGTTCACATTTACAATACATTTCAATAAGATATAAATACTTAGAATACGAATGGTCAAGTTTACGGTTAAGTCCTTACCTGGTTAGTAAGATATATTGTTTTAGATAAAATGTAGAATATAATAAAGTCAACTATTTACTAGCGTTCAAATCCCAAAAGTGCACTCCCCCAAAACCCTAGAGCTTACGTATTTCTATCCCCAAAATGACGTCATAGGCCCGGCCGGGCTACCGGGACACCGGAAGTGGCCCGGCGGGGGAAAACAAAATGGCCGGATCAACAAGAGTAATTAATAAAACGGAGATAGAATAAAAGAAAAGAAAGTTAACCAAACCCCTGAAATATTTAAGGACTAACAGTAAAGTGACCACCGTCACATATATATATGGTTTTTCAGTTTTTAATACTTTCGACTTTGATTTGATTTGGATACCTAACATATTCTATTTGAGGGTCAATGGGGAGTCTTCTGTAGACGAAACGTCTGGTGAAGAAAACCAAAGCCTATCATCTTCAGTGATCTTGATTATCTTTTTAATATCATTATGATGATCCTTATTGATAACTAATTTCTTTATTTCTTGAAGATGTTTTTTCTGAAAGATTGTTACGTTCTATCTTTAATTATCTGTTTTAAGTTAGTAGGCACAATGCTATAACTGATAGATAATGAGATAAAAGAGGGACGAAAGAAACCAGAGGGACATTCAAACTCATGAATCGAAAATAAAATGACAACGCCATGGCTAAAAAAGAAAAAGACAAACAGACAAATAAAAGTACAAATGACACAACATAGAAAACTAAAGAACAAGCAACATGAACACCACCAAAAACTAGAGTGATCTCAGGTGCTCCGGAAGGGTAAGCAGATCCTGCTACATGTTTGGCACCCGTCGTGTTGCTTATGTAATAACAAATCTGGTAAATAGTCTTTTTCGGTAGGTCACATTCATGAAAGCGAATGGGATTGTAGTTACGACGTAAGGAACATATCCGATATCATTTGTGAAACGGTTATTCCATAACGGTCAACCAACTCGTGATGGCGTCCGTAAAATTTACGAAGGGATGATACATGATGATTAATAACTACTTTAAGCCTTGACATATTTATAATGTTTTCAAAAGTATATAATTATCATATAATTTTCACCATTCATTTATGTTTGTTAAAAGACAGTTGACATTTTTTTTAAGTAGACACTCTAAAACTGACGTTGACCAAGTTAGTAAATAATGGTTAGGCGGTTTGTTAGAACATTTTTATTCAACGATATTTAACAACAACGAAGACAACGACGAAGACGAACATAAACAAGAGGATTGTGTATGCAAGACTTGCGTTTCTTATTCAAAAGACTCACCAGTGACACTCGAATGAAAAAAAGTTTAAAAGGTCAAATGAGGTTGAAGAGCATTGAGAACCCCAAGTTTCAAAAGGTTTTACAAATAAAGCAAATGTAATATATTCATGAGGCGAACACCTCAAGGAGCCTGGAACTTAATATGTGCTATAAAAAAAATCTATAGAACTCCGAGGTAAATTCAAAGTAGAAGTATTAAAAAAAACTGACAAAATCAAACGTTAGAAATAGTAGAGTATATCAACCAACGTAACAAATGGAAAATGAACTTCATTTAACTTTCTTCACTTTAACACCGGATGCGTGTTAATTATTATTACCCATTTTCTCATGTTCTTTTTGAGTACCTCACAATCAAAACAAGTTTAAAGTTTTCGTTGTTCTTTTGTCTGATTAATGCATGGTAACGTGAACCAATAATAGTGTAATTTTATAACAAAGTAAACACTCAAATACACAATTTAACATATTACTACGCTGAATATAAATGGGTTTTTTTTTTTTTTGGGGGGGGGGGGGGATCACATGACCTATAGTTGTATGTGTAAAGTGTTCGTGTTGAAGGAAAGAGTTAAAGAGATAAAGATAAAGGCAATAGACGGTAAGTCTTTGCTAAATATTTAAAAAGACAGTTAGTTATTGCTTTCAACAACTTGATATAACAAAAGTAACAACTAATATTCAAAATTCCAATCTGAGCTTTAGAAATAAGTACAATAGTGAACAGTTTTCATTGTATTACTTGTAAGGCATACTATATATAACAATAGTTTATAAAATGACGTAGCTGTTCATAAATAGTTTTTTGTATTATAATTTGTTTTGTTTAGAGATTATTTGTTATGTTTCTTTTCTTTTTTTTAACTAATTGAGGTTTTTTGTACAAGCTATAACGATTGTCTTATTATAATTTATCAGTCATTATAGTTTCGTAATTTGTTAATTTCAACAATAAAGGTTTATGCAAACTGAATTGACAATGATCGTTTGAAATTCATAACAGGATGAAAAGGAATGTGTCTGTAGACACGCATTAACCAAATAAAGCTTTGAAAATAGGAATGTCAGACAGACGGACGAAGGACGGAAATACGGAAGGACGGAAAAACGGACAAACTGAAAGACGGAATGACAGAAATACGGAAGGACGGACAGACGAAAGGACGGAAGGCCAAGTGAAACATAAATGTCCCCGTCGCCCACGTCTAGACATGCACACAGGAATTTTCATTACACTGTTAGTCATACATTTGTAGTAAAATTGAAGGATAACAGATATTTTGATAAGCTCATTTTTTTGTAATACTTTCATATTTACCTGAGTCATATTAAATGTAGTAATACAAAACGACATAAACCAGTTGCATTTAGTATCTACAAAGACATAGGTCTACACGAATGGAATCAGGATGACATCAAATACATTAGAGATGCCAAAAAAACGCTTATAAATTGAAAATGGAACCACCAGATATGCAATAAAAGTGTCTATAAATATATAAAATATAACGATCAGATTTTACGTAAAGACAAATTAACATAAAATTTAAAATTCGAATTTCATGATAAATAATACTGCTTGCGTGTGTCCTTTTGGAATTAAAAATGTGTTTTATTCAATATCAAAATTAATTAGACATAGAAAATTTTAACACAGTTGATATTCAATCAGTGACCAAGGGTTTTATAACAAGTTGTATTATTAAAACACACAACATAGGTTGGTTTATTTTACAAATAAGATTTCTTTTAATTACGTTTGATCCTTTTACATAAATTATCATGAATATGAACATAATTATAAATTAACTGTTTACAAAACTGAAATAATAAGACTTTTCTACCTTAGGAATAGATAATACATGTATGAACAGCATTTAGCAACACTTTTAGGATTTTTTGGTCCTCAACGCTTTTCAGCTAATCAATTTCGTACTTTATTTGGCCTTTTTAACCTTTTTTTTAGTGACACTGATGAGTCTTATGTAGACGAAACTCGCGTCTGGCGAAAATACAATTAAAATAAAATTTCAATCCTGGTATCTATGATGTGTTTTTTTTTTATATAGTGTTTTACATGTTGCATCGTTAAGAGTTGTAAATGAACAACCCCTTTAGTAAAAAAAAAAAATTCATTTTATCATCGCATAGGCCAAAAATAACAGTATCCAAATTTAGTGGAATTTGGCGACCGATGCAATTCTTATGTGTCTCAAATCACAACGACATGTTTTCGCACACTTACATCTAATGTTACCGTATTGAACTATATTACCTGATTGTGTCCTATTCCCAAATGGGGCATTTTATTCCACTAAGTGATGGTTCCCATGTATGGTTAAGCAAAATTTGTCATCAACAATCGGTTGATTGCAACCAGTTATTTTTTTAACTTAACACGGGTAATTATATAAAGTTTATTGTCAAGATGAATTACATGGCAGCAATTATTTGACCAGTCTGAGCATTTATCATTTATACTATTTAATTTGCATCTAAAGATGAAAATTACTCTTAAGTAGCACATTTGTTTCATTGTAATGCCTTGTTTTATACATTTTTAGTCAGTATAGCTAGACAGTTCTGATACACTACATGAGTGTTCATGGGAGAGGAACATCTTTTATTTATTTGAGCTATATCAACAATAATAAAGCCCCCTTCCCAAATGACTATAGCATGAATGCTGATATTTTTAAGATAAAATAAAAAGCCCACCGTCCTGACTTGTTGAAGCATATTATTTCTCTCTGTGGTTGATTTGAAGTACATGCAAATAATAATGTTCTAATTGGTTACATGATTAATAAAAAAAAAAGGTTAACATTCTGATGATAGGTGATATAACTACTGGACATTCTGAAGAAATAAATGCTAAAAGTGGTAGCAATGCAATACTTTCATGCCCCTGGACTGAAGACACTGTCAAATGGTATGGTATTTACGGCCACCAATACAGCGCAGGGAAATCTATTCTATCGAGTCTGCCGCCATTTCTGCAAGACAGACTAGATATCTGGGAAAATGATGGATACAACCTAAGGATCACAAACGTTTCAGGATATGACGAGGGACAATACAAGTGCAGTAGTAGCAATGGTACAAAATACATAACGATGTTTTTGATAGGTAAATATTTGTACAATTCAGTTTGATTAATATGAGTCAACTTCAGAAACACAATTTCCGTATGTAATAACGATAAAGTAGTAATTAAACATAGCAAAGACAGCCTCTTTTACTGTTGTCAACAATATCGACAGTTGCTTACTTATTTCACATATAGACATAAAAAGCAATAGACTTACTATAATAGTTATACTTTATTATTTTTACCATTGTATATTTCTAAAATGAATGATAACAAACAAATTCTTACACAATGCATTATAAAAAGTATATTATATTAAAAGAAGTCATATAGACACGATACCCATGTCCATTGTTTTTTGAATGATTTTTGATGGCGTATGTTGGTCCATTTGCATGAATATAATTTTCAACTTTAACTTTTTGTTTTGGTTTAATTCTGACTCTCTAATTACTTTTTCTCCCACAAAAAAGAAAGAATGAAGTAACCAAAGGGACCATAATAGATTAAAAACTGACAATATCATGGCCAAAAAGAAAAACCTGAATATTTTGGAGATTTTCAAATATTACCATAAAATCCTTTTTATGCAAAAATAACCACATGCAATGTACGACATTGTACGACTGGTAATTGAAAACGGGATATTATTACGAACATTTGCTATACATTGTCGCAAATGCTACCCATACGGACTGAACAAAGCACTTTCGTTTAAATTAAGTACCGTATTCTTTGGCATATAGTTTATTGGCTATCCAATATAAACCGTTCAAAAAGTGGCATATGCAGTTTTTTTAAAGAATATTTCAAATAATCATCGCGTTTGTCTATATCAGTGTATAGTTTATTTTGATTAACACGTATATATTTGTTTAAGAGAGTATTTGAAAACTTACGATACTGATGTTTTTTTAAAACGTGAGTAATCGATCGTTTAAATGAAGAAAAAAATCCGATAGAAGAAATACACTGCTCTTTGAACATGTATGCTCAAAGATATCAATTAACTGTGTACGCCAAACAGAGTTTTGTTAGACAGACAGTGCAAGTATGAGTGTGTTCCCTTTGTGGGGCCCATCATATGATATATTCTATATATGTTTCTTGGTGCAACATTGTTTGTATGATTTCATGACGTCAAACATTGGGTATCATTTTTGTTTCTTTTTAGAAGTCCTTCGAAAATGATCTTTTTTATAAGAATCAAATTACAGACCAGTCTTTATATATAATTTAACGTCTATGCCATCCTTAACATTACCAAAATAAGTAGTGTAACAATTTAAAAATATGTTTCTTTTCTTTTAAACTCTGATTTATTTTTGACATAAATTAATACATGAACTATTTCATCTGGGTTTTTCGTGCTTAACAAAGCCAGATCAAGGTCGCACGAATCAAAAGGATTGAATTTAAAGTATGCATAACAATATCCAAATCTTTGTTAAAATCTAAATTTACTGACAATTATTTATAAATGCATTTGACGAGTACATTTATAAATAATTATGCTTATTCGCCACCTCAAACGCCAATAAGATGGTAAGTGGAAAAAATACAAACTAAACGCCCATAATTGAAAGCAAATTATCAGGACAAATGCAATTTTATTTTTTTTTAAAGGCATTGCAGCATACATGCCATACAAACACATCTACAACAGAGAAATCAAAAATATCAAAAATATAAATTAATTTAAATGTACACAAAACATAAGGTAAATACTTTTATTAAATCTGTCGAAAAACTTGTGCGTTACAATGATTAAAATCACAAATGCATATCGGGTGACTTTACTGATTTAGGCAGTAAGGTCTTAAGATCACTCACCTGCTGATTGAGCACCTGCTGATATAGCACCATCAGCTGGCGATACGGCACCTTTTTGGGAAAATTTGATTTGCCTCCCTTTGCACAGTGTCTTAATTTTTCAGAGAAAAACCATTATTAATATAATTTAACAAATTGCCAAAAAAAACATTGTGTTATTCCACAACCATTTTTATATATATCCACAAATGTGTATTTTCACATACAGATCTAATTTACAATTATTTTCTTCTCATATTAAGATAATTTAAATTGTTTTGTCGGGATTTGTTTGAATAAATACTTTGAAAATGTAATTTTTTTAAAATTGGCTTTGTAGTATCTCCTTTAGATTAAAATAATATGTAAACTATAAGCACAGAATCAAAAACAAATTTTTTTCTCCAAAAACTGGAAACAAACTTTTTTTTCCAAAAAAATCCATAGAAATATAAAAACTGAATTCTTTGGTATTCATGCTGTCTATATTGAGGGGTCATATCAGCAGGTGAAGTTATTAGCAAACAAAGGATCAATAGAGACACTTTCTATGGTGTCTATAGGAAAGGGTCATATAAGCAGGGGATGTTATAAGTAAAGAAAGGATCAATAGAGACACTTTCTATGGTGTCTATAGGAAGGGGTTATATCATCAGGTGATGTTATAGGTAAAGAAAGGATCAATAGGAACACTTTCTATGGTGTCTATAGGAAGGGGTCATATCAGCAGATGATGTTATAAGTAAAGAAAGGATCAATAGAGACACTTTCTATGGTGTCTTAGGAAGGGGTGATCAGCAGGTGATGTTATAAGTAAAGAAAGGATCAATAGAGACACTTTCTATTGGTGTCTATAGGAAGGGGTCATATCAGCAGGTGATGTTATTAGTAAAGAAAGGATCAATAGAGAACAATTTCTTGGTGTCTTATAGGAAGGGGTACATATCAGCAGTGATGTCATAAGTAAAGAAAGGATTAATAGAGACACTTTCTATGGTGTCTATAGGAAGGGGTCATATCAGCAGGTGATGTTATAAGTAAAGAAAGGATCAATAGAGACACTTTCTATGGTGTCTATAGGAAGGGTCATATCAGCAGGTGATGTTATAAGTAAAGAAAGGATCAATAGAAACACTTTCTATGGTGTCTTAGGAAGGGGTCATATCAGCAGTGATGTTATAAGTAAAGAAAGGATCAATAGGAACTTTCTATGGTGTCTATAGAAGGGGTCATATCAGCAGGTGATGTTATAAGTAAAGAAAGGATCAATAGAACACTTTCTATGGTGTCTTAGAGGGGTCATATCAGCAGATGATGTTATAAGTAAAGAAAGGATCAATAGAGACACTTTCTATGGTGTCTATAGGAAGGGGTCATATCAGCAGGTGATGTTATAAGTAAAGAAAGGATCAATAGAGACACTTTCTATGGTGTCTATAGGAAGGGGTCATATCAGCAGGTGATGTTATAAGTAAAGAAAGGATCAATAGAGACACTTTCTATGGTGTCTATAGGAAGGGTCATATCAGCAGGTGATGTTATAAGTAAAGAAAGGATCAATAGAGACACTTTCTATGGTGTCTATAGGAAGGGGTCATATCAGCAGGTGATGTTATAAGTAAAGAAAGGATCAATAGAGACACTTTCTATGTGTCTATAGAGGGGTCATATCAGCAGGTGATGTTATAAGTAAAGAAAGGATCAATAGAGACACTTTCTATGGTGTCTATAGAAGGGGTCATATCAGCAGGTGATGTTATAAGTAAAGAAAGGATCAATAGAGACACTTTCTATGGTGTCTATAGGAAGGGGTCATATCAGCAGGTGATGTTATAAGTAAAGAAAGGATCAATAGGACACTTTCTATGGTGTCTATAGGAAGGGGTCATATCAGCAGGTGATGTTATAAGTAAAGAAAGGATCAATAGAGACACTTCTATGGTGTCTATAGGAAGGGGTCATATCAGCAGGTGATGTTATAAGTAAAGAAAGGATCAATAGGACACTTTCTATGGTGTCTATAGGAAGGGGTCATATCAGCAGTGATGTTATAAGTAAAGAAAGGATCAATAGAGACACTTTCTATGGTGTCTATAGGAAGGGGTCATATCAGCAGTGATGTTATAAGTAAAGAAAGGATCAATAGAGACACTTTCTATGGTGTCTATAGGAAGGGGTCATATCAGCAGGTGATGTTATAAGTAAAGAAAGGATCAATAGAGACACTTTCTATGGTGTCTTAGGAAGGGGTCATATCAGCAGGTGATGTTATAAGTAAAGAAAGGATCAATAGAGACACTTTCTATGGTGTCTATAGGAAGGGGTCATATCAGCAGGTGATGTTATAAGTAAAGAAAGGATCAATAGAGACACTTTCTATGGTGTCTATAGGAAGGGGTCATATCAGCAGGTGATGTTATAAGTAAAGAAAGGATCAATAGAGACACTTTCTATGGTGTCTATAGGAAGGGGTCATATCAGCAGGTGATGTTATAAGTAAAGAAAGGATCAATAGAGACACTTTCTATGGTGTCTATAGGAAGGGGTCATATCAGCAGGTGATGTTATAAGTAAAGAAAGGATCAATAGAGACACTTTCTATGGTGTCTATAGGAAGGGGTCATATCAGCAGGTGATGTTATAAGTAAAGAAAGGATCAATAGAGACACTTTCTATGGTGTCTATAGGAAGGGGTCATATCAGCAGGTGATGTTATAAGTAAAGAAAGGATCAATAGGACACTTTCTATGGTGTCTTTGGAAGGGGTTCATATCAGCAGGTGATGTTATAAGTAAGAAAGGATCAATAGAGACACTTTCTATGGTGTCTATAGGAAGGGGTCATATCAGCAGGTGATGTTATAAGTAAAGAAAGGATCAATAGAAACACTTTCTATGGTGTCTTTAGGAAGGGGTCATATCAGCAGGTGATGTTATAAGTAAAGAAAGGATAATAGAACACTTTCTATGGTGTCTTAGGAAGGGGTCATATCAGCGTGATGTTATAAGTAAAGAAAGATCAATAGAGACACTTTCTATGGTGTCTTAGGAAGGGGTCATATCAGCAGGTGATGTTATAAGTAAAGAAAGATCAATAAGAACTTTCTATGTGTCTTGGAAGGGGTCATATCAGCAGGTGATGTTATAAGTAAGAAAGATCAATAGGACACTTTCTATGGTGTCTATAGGAAGGGTCATATCACAGGTGATGTTATAAGTAAAGAAAGGATCAATAGACACTTTCTATGGTTCTATAGGAAGGGTCATATCAGCAGGTGATGTTATAAGTAAGAAAGGATCAATAGAGACACTTTCTATGGTGTCTATAGGAAGGGTCATATCAGCAGTGATGTTATAAGTAAAGAAAGGATCAATAGAGACACTTTCTATGGTGTCTATAGGAAGGGGTCATATCAGCAGGTGATGTTATAAGTAAAGAAAGGATCAATAGAGACACTTTCTAGGTGTCTATAGGAAGGGGTCATATCAGCAGGTGATGTTATAAGTAAAGAAAGGATCAATAGGACACTTCTATGGTGTCTATAGGAAGGGTCATATCAGCAGGTGAGTTATAAGTAAAGAAAGGATCAATAGGACACTTTCTATGGTGTCTTAGAAGGGGTCATATCAGCAGTGATGTTATAAGTAAAGAAAGGATCAATAGAACACTTTCTATGGTGTCTATAGGAAGGGGTCATATCAGCAGGTGATGTTATAAGTAAAGAAAGGATCAATAGAGACACTTTCTATGGTGTCTATAGGAAGGGGTCATATCAGCAGGTGATGTTATAAGTAAAGAAAGGATCAATAGAGATACTTTCTATGGTGTCTATAGGAAGGGGTCATATCAGCAGGTGATGTTATAAGTAAAGAAAGGATCAATAGAGACACTTTCTATGGTGTCTATAGAAGGGGTCATATCAGCAGGTGATGTTATAAGTAAAGAAAGGATCAATAGAGACACTTTCTATGGTGTCTATAGGAAGGGGTCATATCAGCAGGTGATGTTATAAGTAAAGAAAGGATCAATAGAGACACTTTCTATGGTGTCTATAGAAGGGGTCATATCAGCAGGTGATGTTATAAGTAAAGAAAGGATCAATAGAGACACTTTCTATGGTGTCTATAGGAAGGGGTCATATCAGCAGGTGATGTTATAAGTAAAGAAAGGATCAATAGAGACACTTTCTATGGTGTCTATAGAAGGGGTCATATCAGCAGGCGATGTTATAAGTAAGGAAAGGATCAATAGATACTTTCTATGGTGTCTATAGGAAGGGGTCATATCAGCAGGTGATGTTATAAGTAAAGAAAGGATCAATAGAGACACTTTCTATGGTGTCTATATCGAGGGGTCATATCAGCAGGTGATGTTATAAGTAAACAAAGGATCAATAGAGATACTTTCTATGGTGTCTATAGGAAGGGGTCATATCAGCAGGTGATGTTATAAGTAAAGAAAGGATCAATAGAGACACTTTCTATGTGTCTATATGAAGGGGTCATATCAGCAGGTGATGTTATAAGTAAAGAAAGGATCAATAGAGACACTTTCTATGGTGTCTATAGGAAGGGGTCATATCAGCAGGTGATGTTATAAGTAAAGAAAGGATCAATAGAGACACTTTCTATGCTGTGATATGGAGGGGTCATATCATCAGATGATGTTATAAGTAAAGAAGGATCAATAGGGGACACTTTCTATGCTGTCTAAGTAAGAAGGTCATATCAGCAGGTGATGTTATAAGAAAGAAAGGATCAATAGAGACACTTCCATGGTGTCTATATGAAGGGGTCATATCAGCAGGTGAAGTTATAGCAAACAAAGGATCAATAGAGACACTTTCTATGGTGTCTATAGAAGGGGTCATATCAGCAGGGATGTTATAGGTAAAGAAAGGATCAATAGAGACACTTTCTATGGTGTCTATAGGAAGGGGTTATATCAGCAGGTGATGTTATAAGTAAAGAAAGGATCAATAGGGACACTTTCTATGGTGTCTATAGGAAGGGGTCATATCAGCAGATGATGTTATAAGTAAGAGAAAGGATCAATAGAGACACTTTCTATGGTGTCTATAGGAAGGGGTCATATCAGCAGGTGATGTTATAAGTAAAAAGGATCAATAGAGACACTTTCTATGGTGTCTATAGGAAGGGGTCATATCAGCAGGTGATGTTATAAGTAAAGAAAGGATCAATAGAGACACTTTCTATGGTGTCTATAGGAAGGGGTCATATCAGCAGGTGATGTTATAAGTAAGGAAAGGATCAATAGAAACTTTCTATGGTGTCTTTAGGAAGGGGTCATATCAGCAGGTGATGTTATAAGTAAAGAAAGGATCAATAGAGACACTTTCTATGGTGTCTATATGAAGGGGTCATATCAGCAGGTGATGTTATAAGTAAAGAAAGGATCAATAGGGACACTTTCTATGGTGTCTATAGGAAGGGGTCATATCAGCAGGTGATGTATAAGTAAAGAAAGGATCAATAGAGACACTTTCTATGGTGTCTCTATCGAGGGGTCATATCAGCAGGTGATGTGATAAGTAAACAAAGGATCAATAGAAACACTTTCTATGGTGTCTATATCGAAGGGGTCATATCAGCAGGTGATGTTATAAGTAAAGAAAGGATCAATAGAGACACTTTCTATGGTGTCTATAGGAAGGGGTCATATCAGCAGTGATGTTATAAGTAAAGAAAGGATCAATAGAGACACTTTCTATGGTGTCTATAGGAAGGGGTCATATCAGCAGGTGATGTTATAAGTAAAGAAAGGATCAATAGAAACACTTTCTATGGTGTCTTTAGGAAGGGGTCATATCAGCAGGTGATGTTATAAGTAAAGAAAGGATTAATAGAGACACTTTCTATGGTGTCTATATGAAGGGGTCATATCAGCAGGTGATGTTATAAGTAAAGAAAAGATCAATAGAGACACTTTCTATGGTGTCTATAGGAAGGGGTCATATCAGCAGGTGATGTTATAAGTTAAGAAAGGATCAATAGAGACACTTTCTATGGTGTCTTTAGGAAGGGGTCATATCAGAAGGTGATGTAATAAGTAAAGAAAGGATCAATAGAGACACTTTCTATGGTGTCTATATGAAGGGGTCATATCAGCAGGGTATGTTATAAGTAAAAAAGGATCAATAGAGACACTTTCTATGGTGTCTATAGGAAGGGGTCATATCAGCAGATGATGTTATAAGTAAAGAAAGGATCAATAGAGACACTTTCTATGGTGTCTATAGGAAGGGGTCATATCAGCAGGTGATGTTATAAGTAAAGAAAGGATCAATAGAGACACTTTCTATGGTGTCTATAGGAAGGGGTCATATCAGCAGGTGATGTTATAAGTAAAGAAAGGATGAATAGAGACACTTTCTATGGTGTCTATATGAAGGGGTCATATCAGCAGGTGATGTTATAAGTAAAGAAAAGATCAATAGAGACACTTTCGATGGTGTCTATAGGAAGGGGTCATATCAGCAGGTGATGTTATAAGTTAAGAAAGGATCAATAGAGACACTTTCTATGGTGTCTATAGGAAGGGGTCATATCAGAAGGTGATGTAATAAGTAAAGAAAGGATCAATAGAGACACTTTCTATGGTGTCTATATGAAGGGGTCATATCAGCAGGGTATATGAAGGGGTCATATCAGCAGGGTATGTTATAAGTAAAAAAGGATCAATAGAGACACTTTCCATGGTGTCTATAGGAAGGGGTCATATCAGAAGGTGATGTTATAAGTAAAGAAAGGATCAATAGAGACACTTTCTATGGTGTCTATAGGAAGGGGTCATATCAGCAGGTGATGTTATAAGTAAAGAAAGGATCAATAGAAACACTTTCTATGGTGTCTATAGGAAGGGGTCATATTAGAAAGTGATGTTATAAGTAAAGAAAGGATCAATAGAGACACTGTGGTGTCTATAGGAAGGGGTCATATCAGCAGGTGATGTTATAAGTAAAGAAAGGATCAATAGAGATACTTTCTATGGTGTCTATAGGAAGGGGTCATATCAGCAGATGATGTTATAAGTAAAGAAAGGATCAATAGGGACACTTTCTATGGTGTCTATAGGAAGGGGTCATATTAGAAAGTGATGTTATAAGTAAAGAAAGGATCAATAGAGACACTTTCTATGGTGTCTATAGGAAGGGGTCATATCAGCAGGTGATGTTATAAGTAAAGAAAGGATCAATAGAGACACTTTCTATGATGTCTATAGGAAGGGGTCATATCAGCAGGTGATGTTATAAGTAAAGAAAGGATCAATAGAGACACTTTCTATGGTGTCTATAGGAAGGGGTCATATCAGCAGGTGATGTTATAAATAAAGAAAAGATCAATAGAGACACTTTCAGAATTGTTTATAGGAAGAAGTCATATCAGCCGATGAGGTTAGAAGTAAAGAAAGGGCCAAAAGAGACACTTTATATATATATATAAGGTTCATCTTTCACAAAAAAATACCGAAAGAATTTTAGTATAACTTTACAAAATATTCATCATGTCTTGTGCAGAATATATTTAACCACATCTAAATCATGGTGTCATCTTTTATCCCAATTTAATATTGATACTTGGGAATAATGTTAATGTGTAATGGCAACTCAAATTTAGCGGTATCCTTACCAATG
Organism: Mytilus edulis; assembly: GCA_019925275.1. Classification (NCBI taxonomy): domain Eukaryota; kingdom Metazoa; phylum Mollusca; class Bivalvia; order Mytilida; family Mytilidae; genus Mytilus; species Mytilus edulis. Next base: position 33,474,447 of record CM034361.1, on the reverse strand, counting down.
GAAAAAGCATGTTTTAAGATTAAGAAAACAATTTTATTTGATAATCCTTGTAAACTTTTAGAAAAATTATTTGATTCATTAGCAAGTCCGATATTGCTGTATTGTAGTGAGATTTGTGGTGTTTTTGATAATTCGGGAGACAATTCATTTTGGAAAAAATCCATATGAAATCATAGAAGAAATTCTATGTGTTCATTGCAAAGCAATTAATGCTGCTTTATTGTAGAGCCGAACTTTGCACGCTACCGTTGTGGTAAAAAATCTCATTTTATTTATTGATTTTGTTTTAACATATGTTTAGGTTTGAAAACACACTTGTATCCAAATTTTTCTGGCAAATGAAAAAAAAAAAGAACCCGTGCACAAATAAATGTATTCTATTTTAAACAATCTAGGATTTTCAAACCTAGCTGGGGGGAAGTTGTCTATATTAAACAATGTTTAACAAGTATTAAACAACGATTAATTAATCAGTGCACACAGGATCAATCATCAACAAGAGGCTGTCACAACGACAGCAAACCGGATTTATTAACATTTATCTGTGTCCTGTCAATATCACAAGAACCATAACTGATGAACGGTGAAAGTGAAAATCGTCAATATCAAATTTGACCTCCATTTTGTCAGCAGTATCAACATATTAAAATTTGAAAAGCTTAGTTTGAATGGTGGTTCATGAGTAAATGCAACAACATGAATGTAAACGCCATTTTTCGATCTTTCAAGAACCATAACTCCTGAACGGTAAAAGTCAAAATCGACATTAAAATTTGAAAAGCTTAGGTTGAATGGTTCATGAGTAAATGCAACAACATGAATGGAAACGACATTTTTTCGATCTTTCAAGAACCATAACTCCTGAACGGTAAAAGTCAAAATCGACATTATTGAACTTGACCTCCAATTTGTCATCAGTAACAACATATTAAAATTTGAAAATCTTTGGTTGAACCGTTCATGAGTAAATGCACGGACACGACTTGAAAAGCAATTTTTCAATCTTTCAAGAACCATAACTCCTGAACGGTAACAGTCAAAATCGTCATTATTGAACTTGACCTCCATTTTGTCATCAGTAACAATATATTAAAATTTTAGCTTTGGTTGAACGGTTCATGAGTAAATGCACGGACAACATTTGGTTGCCGCCCACCCTATACTGACCGCCGTACATCCCCAAATCAATAACCGACATTTTTGTCACAAAAATCCGGTTAAAAATGCACGATTCATCCAAACTAAAACTTTATCAACAATTTCATAATTCAAGTCAGCGTAGTTCTTATGTTGATGTTCTAAGTAATAAATAAGAAAGGTCATCTCTGTGTAAAATAAGATTAAGTGCACACAATCTTGCTATTGAAAAGGGCGACATTTAGGTTTACCCATGCACCGATGAACGAGTTTGTAATGTATGTAAATCGGGTGAGGTAGAAGATGAAAATCACTTTTTACTAAAATGTGAAAAAAAAAATATTTTAACTACAGAATAAACTTTAAAACTATTATAATAAATATACGTCCTACATGTTGTTGTGAAAATCAGCTTAATATTAAAAGCTGCATTAATAGTAATTCTTTAAAAGTCCTGAAAGTGACAAGTTCTTATCTATGGCAAGCCGTTCTCGTCAAAACTATGTTTAAACCATTTTTCGAAAAATTTACACACTGAGAATTACAAAAAAGCACACTGAGATTTAAAAAACTTCAATACGCACACTGAGAATTGAAAATTACACACTGAGAATTGAAAATTACACACTGAGAATTAAAAATTACACACTGAGATTTCATAAAGACGCACTGAGATTACAAAAATGAAAAATGCACACTGAGAATTGAATATTATACACTGAGAATTGAAAATTACACACTGAGATTTCAAAAAGACACACTGAGAATAAATAAACTGAAAACACACACTGAGAATTTGAAATTACACACTGAGAATTTAAAATTACACACTGAGAATTTAAAATTACACACTGAGAATTTAAAATTACACACTGAGATTTGTGCGCACTTTTTATGCGCACATATCTAATTAGCATACTTAATCTGAATCTATTACAAGCTTAAAACAACAAGGGGACAGAACTCGTTAGTCCTTCGATTTGGTTCCAAATTATTAATAAAAAAAACTTTAGAAATTCAAGAACAAGAAAAATACCCACTTACTCTTATTACAAAATACAACCAAATGGTGAAAAACTTTATTAAAATTGTAAGAAAACATTGGAACAATCTGCAAAAGAATGCAGTGAAATTTTTACCCAAGTGTCTATTATAGCATACAAACGTAACAAAAATATAAAAGATTAACTAGCGAAATCAAGGAAACTGTTGGAAGACTTTTGAAAAGGGACCCATGTTTAATTACTGGTAGTAGTAATGATCTGAATTACATTGAATTATAGGCAACAAACTTATGAATATGAGCGATGTTAAGTCTTGATTTAATACGAATGTTGGTTGAAGGAATCGCATTTCATTATAATGACAAGAGTTCTTGAGATCAAGATATTAATCTGTTGAATTATTCATCTCATGAATATTCATTAGTAATTTGCATATTAATCTCATTGTGTATTTTTGAAATCTCAGTGTGTAATTAACAATTCTCAGTGTGTGTTTTTCAATTTATTTCATCTCAGTGTGTCTTTTTAAAATCTCAGTGTGTAATTTTGAATTCTCAGTGTGTGTTTTTTATTTTTTAAATCTCAGTGTGTTATTTTAGGTTTTTAAATCTCAGTGTGTATTTTTGTCGAAAAAGGGTTTAAACATAGTTTTGACGAGAACGGCTTGCCATACTTATCTACATAAATATCTGGTATATAGAAATGTGAATTTGGCTTCTTTTAAAACTATAACATATTTAATTATGTTGTTACAATGTACAATGTACTGAAATATGGGTCTTTGCCAATTATTGTAATTGTGTTTGTGCCAATAAAGTATTTGTATTTGTATTTGAATTTATTCTGATATAAGAGCAAAGTCCCGTAAGACCCCTTTTAATATTTTAAAGAATGATTATATTTGTGTTAAACCCCAAAAGTGACTCAGGAACTGCAGGAATATGATCACTTTTGTCTTTGAACCGACAGTAAAGTCCCTGAGAATGTTGGGCGTTCTTTGGATGAATAAATACACAGCCACGTCTAGTCAGAAAGCAGATTTTGCATCCTTTGTCTCGTGATGAGATAAAGTGCCAGGCTCTCTGTACATGTACGTTAATAGCCCTTGGAAGAACTTCTCCTTGCACGGTCTGGAGGTGGGCTGTTGCAAGGCTAAATTTCAATTTCTCTATCCAATATACCATCCAGTGTAATTTCAAATTTGTCGACATTGATTTCGATTAAAGACCTTCCGGTTGTATTAATGATCATTATTGATTTGATATCATCATGAGCATGCATGAAATATTTGATGCTGAACGTAAAACAAACCACAAACAATTAATTTAATATTTAAGTGTATCAGTGTAAATTAAATATACTTCTTCTGCTAGTGTTGTGGGGGTATACAATACAATAATACAATAATAATTTATTAACGTCTCACCATCAATAATATAGTATACACAATTCACATTATAAAAGGAAACCTTAAAATTATTAATGCCATTCTAAAAAGAATTATGAGAGACGGATTAAAAAGGAACTATAGTATTTACAAATTTCCAAAAAGCTATTATAAAACAAGTTAAATATTAAAACATATTTACATCAATTATAGGTATAAAAACCCGTCTTCTACGATCTAAAAGTTCTTTGATTGATCTATTGGATGACTCTCGTAGCGTCCTGTCTCTACCCGTATTGGGACAACACAACACCACAGCGAAACTGAGAGTCATTTTATGTTGAATAATTGAAAAAATGAGTAATTACTAATTAAAAAAGCAAATCTTGGAACACAAGAAAAAAAGATAAAGCAAATTAACACTAATGATATCAAGGTCCCTCTATAAAAATATATGTGAATAAAATGCATAATGATTGTATGTATTGATACAAATTATAAAATACATTTACACCATGATTACATTGAAAGTGTAAGGATACCCTACATTTATCATGATAATCATGTTCACTGTGAACGAAGTCAAATTTTAGAATGACTATATATATTCTCCCCCTTTTTACATCTTGTAAATTACTCAAATCATCGTTTTGCATTCATTATAAAATCATAGATAAAAATTATATTAATTGTGTCGCAAACTTCTTTTAGTGGTGTCCAAACAATAAAATTTTAAGAAAAAAATAACCTATTTCCTCCTTTTAGTTTAAATAATTTCATTTCACTTGGTTTTTTTTATCGTTGCAAGATAATACAATTTATTGTTTCCCAAATCAATATTTTATGTACTATAAAAAAACAAAACTCTTAAAAGTAAATTCAAATTTTACAAACCATTTAAATCATACTTTCCTGCAATCTTACATAACTAATGCTAGCTGTTATTTAACTTAATTAATAAAGTAACATAGCATTAATTTTTAATTTACAACCCGTTAGTGTACAAAGGGAAGCAACTTTAGTTGTTCTACGTAGGGGTAAAATTGGCAGGTTAATGGTGCAAAATCAGCAGGTGCCATATCAGCAGATGAGTGATCTAGACCCGTCTCGATTTAGGAAACTTGATTGCACTTTACCAAACTACGAATAATGAAGATTAAGCAAAAAGTATTAGAGTGTAAACTTTAAAAAAAAAGCTATCATACACAAAAAATCAATTATAATTGTTTGCAAACATGACCCTTTTTAAATCTAAAAATAGAAATCTGTTAATCATAGGCATGGCTTGACTTTGTGTTTAATCGCTGGTGATGAAATTTTGTTTCATCAAAATGATTGAAATGACTCCTCAAGTAATAGTAAAATGAATCGTATTGATTCTCGCGAACAAAAAAGTAGAATTAAAAAAATTATACAAGTGAGACGTTAAAACCAGGTTCAATCCACCATTTTCTACATAAGATAATGTTTGTACCAAGTCAGGAATATGACAGTTGTTATCAATTAGTTTGGTGTTTTTGAGTTTTTGATTTTTCCATTTGATTAGGGACTTTCCGTTTTGAATTTTCCGCGGAGTTCAGTATTTGTATAATTTTACTTTTGAATTTAAACAAAACTGGAAACTTTTTCAAAACCTAAAAATTCCTAAATAACAAAATGAAACTATCAAATCAGAATCTATAGTGTCCATTTAACCATCTTATGCACATGTAAAGGTTTTTTCTGTTATAGTTGTACAGATATGTATATATAATCGTGATAAATACGTATCTTTTAGCCTGTAGATATATCATCGAGGCAGATTGGGAAGTTTTGTCTAATTTACTTCTTTTCATTTTCAATTTTAGCTCCACCAACAAGCGTTTTATTTGATAATGTGGTCGAACAGTACATAAAAGGCAACGAAGATCAACCGATGAACATAACTTGTAAAAGTGTTGGTGGACACCCTCTGCCAAGTCTACAACTTTCAAAGAATGACAAGCTTTTAGCAACAATAGATAACGGAACACTTGTATACACAATTCAACCATCGAGAATAGATGATAGAAGCAATTTGAGTTGTACGGCCAACCACTCAGAATTAAAAATTCCTTTGAGTATCGAATCCATCTTATATCTCAATCGTAAGTTTAAATTGCTTAAGTTTGAAAGCCAGTACCATGTAGTTAACCTGCATATTTTACATATGTTTTAAACGGAAAATTGCGAATTTACCACAATTGTACTGCAAAATGATAATGCCGATCTGCATAAAGGGTTGAATAACTTTTTATATAACGGATTACAAATGTGTCGAGGTTTGTGATTGGAGAACAACACAGAAATGTCAGTATATATTCAGGAAACTGCCGGGGTATATACGACGTTTTTATCCCCAATTGGAACCTCAAAAACGTCATTATAACACCGGTTACCATGTGACGTAGTCAAAATATATACAGAGGAATGTCAGAGGCTCACAGAGGGAAAATAAGGACGTACTTCACAGTCAATAATACATTTTTAATACAAAATTACGCAATTTACACTTTCAATACTTACATTTAATGTTAAAAGCGTTATTATAGATTAATAAATACACAATAAAATTATGTTCACAGCAAATTAGAAAATCCTTCACGTATGCCGAACCTATTTGTTGGGTTTACAAAGCCACACACACATACAAACAGAAAATATGATATCTAAAAACTTTATTGAAACTATTTTTTAACGGATAAAAAAAGGTGCATTCAAATTGATTACTCAAAATATTAAAGAGACAATAAACATGTAATGAATATATATGCTGCATTGTGAATGTTCAACAAATACCTACACTAGAAAATAACATTAAGTACGGGGTAATCCGTAATATATGTGTAATTCAGGTCTCAGACAGGGTATATACTGTGACATTCCCGGCTTATGGCTTATACTCCCTTCGCCTTCGGCTCAGGGGATATAAAATGTAAGCCAAGAATGTCACAGTATATACCTGTCTGAAACCTGAATAACATATAATAACCACTCAATATCCCCTTGAATATGCATAGAGGATGATTCATAGCAATTTGCCGGACACTCATCTCCTAGTTTTGGCATTGCAGTCATATCTTTACAATATATGCATTTTGCATGCGATGCAGAAATGTCGAATTTGGATAACTGTTTATCAAACCGAAAATTCTCGTCCGAACTATCTATAAAAAAAGAAAGATGTGGTATGATTGTCAATGGGACAACTCTCCACAAGAGACCAAAATAACACAGAAATTAACAACTATCGGTGACCGTACGGCCTTCAACAATGAGCAAAGCCTATACCGCATAGTCAGCTGTAAAATGCCCCGAAATGACAACGTAAAACAATTCAAACGAGAAAACTAATGGCCAAATTTATGTACAAAAATTGAACGAAAAACAAATATGTTCCATATAAACAAACGACAACCACTGAGTTAAAGGCTCCTGACTTGGGACAGACACATACATGTGGCGGGGTTAAACATCTTAGCGGGATACCAACCTTCCCCTAACCTTGGACAGTGGTAAAACAGTACAAAATAAGAACAAACTATAAAAATCAGTTGAAAAAGGCTTAAGTCATCAGACGGAAAATATACAAGTGGACGTGGACGGGTACTTGTACATCCTAACAACAAAAAGACGCTAGGTACAGAGTAGTTTTAATATTACTTGTATAGGAATATTAAGTAACTGTGGAATAGAGACCCTGAATTTACAGCTCTGACATTGTTAAAAAAATCGCTTTTCAATGTCAGTGCGTGCATTATTAATTAATTAAACGTGCTTGTTAATTGAAATCTTTTCAGTTAAAATTGAAACAGTAACAATGGAAACGATCCACACCTTATACGAATTCGATGTTTTGAATGCATCGTGCTTTGCGACTGGTGGTAGACCTCCAACATCTTTTGAATGGAATTTGCTGGGTGATTTCTACAATAGCTCCCACGAAGATGTCGAAAATATTATTCCTACTGATACATACAATGTAAAATCAGTTTTGAGCCTGGAAGTGAAAAGGTCTTTTGATAAACGTAAACTTACTTGCAGGGGTTTTGACAGCATTGATAATGACGGTGTCACAAGAAGTCAAACTCTTGAGGTTTATTGTGAGTATATTTTTTTATCAAACGATTTTTTTCTCAAAACAAATCATCCACATATTATAATATATGACCATTTAGATAGAAATTTACGTTAAACAATATTGATGTTTTATAATTCACCGATGTAAATATCTTTGTTGAATTAAACTCTTTGTGTAAAATCTAATGTGTTTTTGAAATGTTGATACTTGGAAATGACAAATGCACAATTTTGAAGCTAAACTCATTCAGTTTGTATTCAACCGACTTTCTATTTCAATTTTGAAAGTTCAGGTATGAGGTAGACTTAAGTGTCTATGTGGTATCCATTAATTCAAGTTCGATGGAATAGCTTTGTTCAATATAGTCATCAAACTAGACACAAATTACCGATCTGTGAGTACTCTACGCTACTGGATGGTATTAAGAATGAAGACAGCGAAGGTGTCAAAAAGACAACAACCCTAGCTAGTTCGTGTCAATAACAACTTTATTAATAATCATCTAATAACTGCAAAATCAACCAGTTCACATCCAATAGATTAAGCGTAAGACGCCATCTTATGTTATTGTTTCATTGAAGTTGGTGAAGATATAAGTAAACAATACCTCATGAATGCTTACATAGAAACATGTTTCCCTCTGGAACAACTGGCAGTATAGTGGTAATTAAAAATTTAACATGTCGTCAACTTATTTTTTATAAAAAAAAGATTTAGTATGCTTGCCAATGAAACTAACTCTCCACAACAGACCGAATGATACAGAAATTAACAATTATAGGTCACCGTACGGCATTCAAAGATGAGTGCACACCATACCGCACAGTCAGCTTTAAAAGTCCCCGAAATTACAAATGTAAAACAATTCAAACGATAAAACGAACGGCCTTACTGAGGTACAAAATATATATTTGCATTCTTTTTACGACTAGTATGATGGTGACATGACTAATGTGACTCACTTCAGGCCTTACCCATGGGTTTTGCATGCAATTAATTTGTGGTTTATAAAGGTCACAAGCAATCTATATGTATGTCGTTATTCTTTTTTTTTTTGTATCGTCTAAATTTTCCTCAGAATTTATTTTTGCTTGCCAGTTACTAAGTATTGATCAGTATTGGAAACCCCTGAACACCACCAAAACGAGTCAAAATAAGTTAATGCGATTCAGAATCATATCGTGATAATAACAAAATGAAGAAATAAAATGTAAAATATTTTTACAAAATCAGAATTTACCTCGAAACTAAGAGTGTTATGTCAAATTACATCAGATATATCCAAAATACACTGAAAATATTTGTTTTCATTACATTTCAATTCTCATACATTTTTATAAATGAAAATCGATAAAAATTGAACAATGAATAATTACTTTCATGTTGATCTCTAAATGTCTTATGAATAAATAATATAAATGATATATCATGTACTGACTTGTTTGCAGATAGATATAAGAAGATGTGGTATGAGTGCTTATGAGACAACTCTCCATCCAAGTCACAATTCATAAAAGTAAACCATTATATCAATAATAGGTTAATTTACTGTCTTCAACATGGAGCCTTGGCTCACACCGAACAGCCAGCTATAAAGGGCCCCTCAAAAAACTACTAGTGTAAAACCATTCAAACAGGAAAACCTACTAAAATCTATATACAAAAACGAGAAATGAGAACCACTTATGAAGCACATCAACTAACAAAATCTACTGAACATCAGATTCCTGACTTACGTTGTAATAGTACCAAACCTTCACCTTATCTGAAACAATTGTTTGGTCTACATTTTAACCTAAATTGTAATACAGTTATGTGATGCATAAGAACAATTTAAATTTGTTAGTGTCATTGTTTCATTTCATTTTATATCAATATTTGTATATACAGATGCACCATCTATCAATATCAAATACCAAAATTTGACAACAGAAAATAATATCAGGCAACTCATTTGTCAACCTCAAGGCAACCCAATTATCTATAAATTTTACCAATGGGAGCACCATTCAGCACACGGCGAGAAAATAAGGTCTTTAGGCAGTGGTTTACATGGAATTCTGAACATTCCCGAGTTAGAACGAACGCAAAGATATCAAGACACTGGGATATACAAATGTTTTGCTGAAAATGGAATAGTTGGAAAAGCAGGAAATAAGATTCAGTCAGGGTCAGTTTTCTTCGTGAATGAAGGTAATTAATGAAAATTTAAAGTAAATTTGATATACAATTAATTAATGTTTTCCTTTGATTGTAAGCTATAGTTGACGAGTCGGGCGTATCAATAACTAAATTTTGACATAACTTTTAAACTGATATTAAACATAATTTCATGAACTGCTTTTATATATATATACAAGTCTATATTGAAAACAACGTTCAAACCTATGATTGCGTTGGATAAAAACCAAGGGGTCTAAATACAGCACAAACAATATTTTCCAAAAGACTAACAGGTCGAACAACTGAGGTTCTGAAACCCAGCTGACTGCCATTGACGATTGCCAAATAAATTGAACACAAGGTGTAACAAAATGGATCTCTATATTGATTTAATACCAAGTAGAAAACAATAAAATTTCGGCAAAGATAGTAAAACCACAACATGAGGTGCCATTTTTTTTACACGATATCCGGATTTCGACAATAAGAAATAAGTGGTATGATTTCCAATAAGACACATCTCCACGAGACACAAACATTAACAACTATAGGTCACCGTACGGCCTTCTCCAATGAACAAAGCCCATACCGCATTACTTTTTGTGTGTGTGTTCATTTGATTAGAGTTTTGTATATATATATGTTCCGAACCATATGAGTATTTTGACCATACGCGTATGGTCATGACCGTATGGGTATATACGTATATTGTCCGATCGTACGCGTATGGTCGGGGTAATTAACAAGTGTACAGCTAATACTTAACTCTTCATAAGGTATGATCCTTATAGTTGTCATCTTATTAAAAAGACAGTATCAAGGGTAGTTTTATTATATTATAATGATAATTAAAGAACCTTAGTGAGCACGCTCACATACCCCACGTCCCCACATTGTCATTGGAGAAATTAAATAAGTATAAGAAAAAAAAATGTTTAAGAAAAAATACTGAATAATAATTTCCTGTCAATATACACATCTACATAGTATGTCCTTATTATCTACAAAATTTCATGAAATTCTGCTGTGTGTTTTCAGAGGAGTTGAGATGACAAACTGTTTCAGAAGTACATTGAAGCAAATAAGTTCAAAGGGGCATAACTCCTAGAAAAAAATTGAATCGTAATTTCCTGTTGATATGCACATCTACGTAGTATGTCCTTATTATCTACAAAGTTTCATGAAATTCTGTTGTGTGGTTTCAGAGGAGTTGAGATGACAAACTGTTGAAGTAGTACCTTAAAGCAAATAAGTTCAAAGAGGTGTAACTCCTAGAAAAAAAATTGAATCGTGATTTCCTGTCGATATGCACATCAACATAGTATGTCCTTATTATCTGAAAAGGTTTCATGAAATTCTGTTATGTAGTTTCAGAGGAGTTGCGATGACAAACTGTTGCAGTAGTACATTAAAGTAAATAAGTTCAAAGGGGCGTAACTCCTAGAAAAAAAAATTGAATCGCAATTTCCCGTCGATATGCACAACTACATAGTATGTCCTTATTATCTGAAAAGGTTTCATGAAATTCTGTTGTGCGGTTTGAGAGGAGTTGCGATGACAAACTGTTGCGGTAGTTCAAAGGGGCATAACTCCTAGAAAAAAAATTGAATCGCAATTTCCCGTCTATATGCACAACTACATAGTATGTCCTTATTATCTGAAAAGGTTTCGTGAAATTCTGCTGTGCGGTTTGAGAGGAGTTGCGATGACAAGAAACAGGACTGACGGACGGACTGACGGACGGACGGACGGACGGACGGGTCAAAAACTTCGTTGCGTGGGGTATAAAAAGATGAACTAAATAAAAATAAACAATTTCACCCATTTTAGTTTACTCACTAGTCACAACTATAGTAAACACATTTTATACCGATTTGTTATTACTAGTGAATGGCAATAAGTCGACTTGACAAGTTTATTGTATTATTGAAACATTTCTAATACATATATTTGAAAAAAACATATCTTGTCCAAAATACTCATATGGTCCGGCCCGTTAAAAAAAGATTATCTTTTTGATGACAAACTATCCTTAAAAGCTGGCTACAGGGGCGGATGCAGGAATTTTCGAAAGGGGGGGGTGCTAACCCAGGGCACCCAGGGCAAAGGGGGGGGGGGGGGTGCAAAACATATGTCCCGATACAAATGCATTGATCGGCAAAAATAAAGGGGGGGTGCGCACCCCCGGAACCCCCCCCCCCCCCCTGGATCCGCCACTGGGCTAAGTATACAGTGAAAGCGTTCCGGAATAGACGTGTAGTGTTATATACATGATTAGTTTGATAAACAGTATATTGCAATTTCAATTATGATCGTGTAGTTGACAGTATTGAGTATATTTGACTGTAATATGAAAAGGTAAAAAGGTAACTTCATGGTCAATCTGAATATTTCCAGTTTCTTTATTATGAATATTAATTTATTATGCATTCAACTTGAAATTTACTAAATCGATCTTTTAATACATGTAACTTCATTTTTATTTAATTTTGGATTTTTCATTATTAATTAATTATTACTTTGTTTGAAATCCATGATAAAAGAATTACGTTTTATGATTTGAAAGTGACTTATAGACCCAATTGGCTGTATTTTATTCTGTATGTAATATATTTTGTACTTTACTACTGAACTGCTATTACACATGTCACTATAATAAAACATGACTTACTTACTTTACTGTTTGACGATTTTCATTTTTTCTTCTGAACATATAAGTTGTCGTCAATGTCGAATAATTAATTGATTATTTTATTTTGCATTTTATGTTCTGCAAGATACAATATTTTAATTGGAGTTTAGTATACAAAATGTTTGCATTAATGGTTTAAATTCTCAATTTTTCAAAATTGCAAAAATGTCGAAAAGTCAATAATAAATCATTATAGAAAAAAATTCTTTAAAACCTAACAAATTACCATTTTATTTTTTGGAAAATTATCTTATTTTCTAAATATACAAATAATCGTTTTTAAACTAGACTCTAACTAAGTAGATTAAAAGCAAACTAAATATTATTGTTATAAAACGAATACACATTTATGGATCGACAATCTGTCGATACCTGTATCTTGGCATTGCCCGAGGTCAGTTTTTCTCTGACTGTTTATGACGTCTTTACACGAAATCCATTGGATGCTGGATGTGCAAGGATTGATTATTTAGTCTTAGATGCATGATTTATTTATTAGTAGTACGTGGCTTTGAACTAGCTGTCAATAACTGCGAGTACACTCAGATCTGCACGTAGTGTCATGTTTGGTTTTTTACAAGTACCCGACCACGTCCACTCTGTGTCGTATTTCTATTTGTATCCATCTAATGAGTTAAACCTTTTTCAACTGATTTGTATCGTTCGATCTTATGTTGTAATGGTACACAACTTTCCCAGGTTAGAGGAGGGATTGACTCTCACTTCCTTGTTTAACTCCTCCACATTTTGTATGTATGTGCCTGTCCCCAGTCAGGAGCTTGTAATTCAGTTGTTTTCGTTTGTTGATGTGTTAAATATTTGTTTTTCGTTCATTTTTTTGTACATAAATTAGGCCGTTAGTTCTCTCGTTTGAATTGTTTGACATTTGTTATTTCGGGGCCTTTTATAGCTGACTATGTGGTATGGGATTTGCTCATTGTTGAAGCCGTACGGTGACCTATAGCTGTTAATTTCTGTGTCATTTGGTCTCTTGTGGAGAGTTGTCTTATTTGCAATTACACACACTTTTTTTTATATCTAACTTAATTTCTTACAAAAGTGATCGGTGTATTTTTTTATCCGTACACTTTGCAAAAGTTATAATATGCATTAGTTTCCAGCATTGTCTCAAATTTTATCAATGATGTATTTCTATAGGTTTGGAAAAAATAAGGGTATGTTGGATCCATATACTAGTATAATAGAAAGTTCTCTGTCAGTTATTTTCTACACGGCTCATACATTCAAATATTCATGACTGACCAAGAACGGAATTTTTTTTTTATCTTGCCTAGTTAATTTACAGATCAAAGATTGATTTATTATTTTTCAGCATAAATATAATCATGTTGATTTGATATTGATTGATTTCTTGCAGGACGGCCACAATTATCAATTTATAATCCTTCGGAACAGTTTTGCAAACTTGGAGGTGTAGGATCACTTGTTGTAAAATTTACGAGCTGGCCTCCACCACTTAATCTAACTTGGTTGAAATATGAAGGCAATCGGAATTTCAACCTTCAAGCTTCAGAAAGATACACAATGACTGAGACAGCAGCAGTTATCATTGATTCCTTTCATGATAAGAAGATACACGTAGATGGCTACATTGGAATACTTCACATAAATGAAGTTACTCTAAAAGATTTAACCAACTATACCGTTCAAATTCAGAATGAATTTGGGATTGAATTATTCACGTTTTTCCTTTACGACATCCCTAAATCTCAAGGTATCTTCGTTTTTATGTGATATCTTACATTTGACTGTAAGAATACACGTTAATATAAACCTGACACCATGATATAACACATAGAAAACAAACATAACTTTAATGATCCAACATTTTTACATGCATACGCAGGAAATTCCATTCAAAGAATTTATGAAACAAATTCATACGCTTTATCAAGAAAACATGTGTTGTACTATGCAATGAAACGTCTTTGCAATAACACAAAGACCCAAAGTTAATCCAGCAAATATAAAAGTTTTCCCTAATAGACAAGTGTCTCTACATTTGTCTAGACCTAAATCATGCTCTATTTTGCAACATTCGTGAAAAAAGTATAAAACAGAAAATAATGAAAACTGCAGTGTTTATCTCCTCTTTTAATTTTATAAATCCGAGAAATATAATGACTTTTCTTTCATAATACACGTTGTGACTTTTGCAACATACTTTCTGATTTATTTTTAACAGATTATCGGATCAATAATGGTGAAAATAAAGGTTTATTCTACGGAGGTCCCGCTGTTATATTAGCAGTTTTGTTCATAGCTGTGGTTGTGATCGCTATGTTTATCGTTTGGAGAAAAAGATGTAAGTTGTACAAAATTGAAAATAAACATTGTAAATATCATAAAATCATAGCTTTTTAAATCAGATAAAACAATGTGTTATAGTATAACACAGATATTAGGTGCACACCTGAAAAAGTTTATATTTCATTTCAAAGACTCGAAAATAACATGAGGTACATGTACTTTAGAAAACACATATCAGGCGTGCTTTTTACGATTCTGTACATGATTCGAAGTCACAATAAAACTATTCCAAAAATTCACAAGAGAACTATTGATAACATATTTTCTTTCATTTTTTTCTAGCTCATTGCACTTATTGCAGATCAAGCCAGGAAGCATATGATATGAGCGGTAACTATATAAGAATTAATAATGCTAACTCTCGAATTGAAACTTCAAATGGTAAAAAAAAAAACATTTGACAAAAAAATTGCAAAAGAACATGTTTAATACAGATGAAAAGCATGATGCTTTCACGTCCGGAATGATTTATACGTTTTCAATTTATATTTTCTCCATGTTTATCACTGCAAAAAGGCTTGCCACGCAATAAAAAGTTAAAAATTATAACTGTATGTTAATTTAAAAAAAAATAAGTAATAGTTAAAGTGAAGATTGCTATCAATTCTTCGTAATTTTAACAAACGCAAATTTTATCACTATAAAAGATGTCAACAACGAAAAGACATTTAATATTTATAAGACATGAAAGCATATACATATAAATTGAATTTATTGATGTATTGTTATTGGTGTTTTACTTTACTGTAGATAATCATATAAACTGCAAGCGACATGGTAGTATTACAGAAGATGTAGCAAATATTGTATACTGTAAGTATGAACATAAGATTTAACTAAAACAGCTATTTTTTCAGAAATAGGAAGATGGGATATTAATGCAAATGAGACCACACTCCATAAGAAATCAAAAGACACATAGATTAAAAAATGTCATTATAAGGTCTACAATAAATGGTAAACCCCATACTGATTCATGCGAACATAAATATGATATACGACAACAATCGACCACCACTGAATTACAGGCTCCTGACTTGGGACAGTAAATGCAGAATGTGGCGGAGTTTATCTAGTAAATTGGCGCCAAAGCCAACTCATTACATAGGACATTGGTGCATTCAAACAACGGATTGTCTAATGCATCTGAAAATTTTAAGGGCAGATATGTCTTGCTTGACCTGCATGCACGGATTTGCTTTAAATGCTTTACTATCAGAAATATAAGCCAAAAACTACATTTTATCATGGCGACCATTCTATTTGATAGGCAGTGTCGTCGGATACATTGATTATACTAGATACACTAAGGATGATTTTTTCCAAGTTTTGTTTTATTTGGCTAAGTGGTTTCACAGGAGATTATTGTAAAAGTTAACGGACATCGACGGACGACACGGACGGACGTAAAATGATAAGGAACTCTCACTTTACCTATTATAAAGAAATATATATGTCTTGGTCGTCAAGCTGTTTGACATAGCATCTTTCTAAAGACTGTACAGTGAAAGATAACCACCGGAAAGATTGTGAAGATGGATATAGCAGCAGTATCAAACAAATGGACATTCTTCAGCAATTTTAAGATCTACTTCAAACGTTTCTAGCAAATTGTCTACAAATTGGAAGCGTTATGAAAACTTAAGATTTTTCTACGGTTGATAAAACTATAACCCATACTCAATTGAAAATGAATACATGGTCTCATTAATCGAAATTGTGTTTACAACTGGGGGCTCTTACTAGCTTTTATCGTCACTTAGACATTTGTGCATTTTCAACAATGGACACTTTCAAACATTGTAGACTAGAATATAAATCATGACTTCAATCTCGTTTGAGTTGATGTTGTTTTTTTCTGAATAACAATAAAAATGTTAAGGGATAGACTTCTTTTAATGTACGACAATATTTTCAAAGAAAATTGTACGAATGTGTGTTAAGGACATGGCATTGCATAGTTTACCAGTGTAGCAGGATCTACCCACCTTTCCAGATCAAACCCGTTTTTTGAGGAGTTCGGCTTGCTTAGCCGTTGTATTTCTATGTTGCGGTTTTCGCCCAAACACAAAAAGTTAAAACCTGTAATTTAAGAGCAACAACTCCTATAAGGTGTAATACCACCAAATCATTGTACGTCACATCCGGTTGTATACGAAAATAGGTCGAAAAAAAATATTCCCTTGAATTTGACAGTTGTAGGTATTAATTATTAATCCTACATTTTATGGCAGTAAAATATTTCTCTGTCATAAACATATGTCTTGGGTATTTCAAAGCACCATTATTTTTTTATTTGGGATTTCTAAAGAATATTTTGTAATCTTGAGTTTACATGGTGACTAAACCTTGTACACAGATAAAATAAGGGGAGAAATATGATTGGTTAACTTCCAGTGATGGTTATTTTCTTATATGCAATGAAATGTTATGTGAATTTTTTTCTATGGTACTGGACATGATAAAACTTTACTCATGCCAGGTATTTCTTTATTTGAAACAAAGATAAAATCTACACATGTTTTGTGCAAATTTAACAAAGACTAATAGGGGAAAATCAATGGTGGTATTACACCTATAAGACAACTAACAATTTCATGAATGCTGCCCTTTATACATGTTTTGTCCTTCATTTCTAAATTCGCTTCCTAAAGACTCTCTCTATCAATTTCCACCATTTTCTACATTTGAAAATGCCTGTACCAAGTCAGGAATATGACAGTTGTTGACCATTCGTTTGATGGGTTTTGTCATTTGATTTTGCCATTTGATTAGGGACTTTACGATTGCATTTACCTCGGAATTCAGTATTTTTGTGATTTTACTTTTGTCAATTCTAGGTTCAAATAATAGACATAACACTGAAAGTTGGTAAACAAATTGTCATTTGTAAACGGCAATAACTCTTTTTTGGCTTTATTTGACGATTCATTATAGACAGTTTGTTTGTAGATCGTATCTTGATGATCATAATTGGTGTTTGTCCCTAACCAATACAGATTTCTTATAATGATGATATGCAAAACTAACAAAAATTGTAAAAACAAATTGTTTAATTGCTTTGAATTTATTTGTACTTTTTTATTTATCATGGTTTGCGGTTATTTCGGACATGTAATAATGCATTTTATTCGATTTATTTTTATTGCTCAAGTTCTTTTGTAGCATGAACTATCGTGTAGTCTTGTTAACCATATCTTGTTAAATTTTCTTGGCATTTGTGCATCTGCTTTTCTTATATTGTTAATATTTTTTTAGTTGGTGCAGTGTTTAATAACATGGTTTACAAACTTACTGAAAGATTTTATGCACGAACATAAAATATATGTTTAATCACTTTATTTTTTTTTATCTGTTTCATTTTGGTTGTAATTTCGCAGTGACACTTTATCGCAGAAAAAAGGGTAACCAATGATAGGTATCGTCTAGTGCCGTACACAAAGTGTTAGTTTTTACAAATTAATTTCAACAGTATTTTTTTCTATATGATAATTTGATTTATAAACAACGGAAATAAAAACATACATGTACATGTATCAGAGAAACAAACCACCTTTGTTTTAAAATTCGTCAACTCAAAATGTAAATTTTATTATCTTAAATTTATTTGTTAGCTACTGATTTTGCCTGAATACCAATTGACAATGTTCATTTCAGAGAAAACTCAGTGCATTTTAAAAGATCTATACATAAACCTATGTAAAAAAAAGATCACCTCTTGAAATCAAGGAATGATTGTACGACGCATTAGTATTCATAAAAACTCGATGCACTGACCAGGAATACTTGAGCAAATAAAATTCAAAATTAAGTACAAAATTCATTTTATTCTGAATCCCAGTCGTGGATTGATTTGAAGATTCGAAAGAAATCGCAAATAGACTGTTTATAAAATACATTCGTTATATGCATTTATAAGTTTTAATTGCGAATCGATAAATAGGAATATAATATATTCATATTTGATTAGTGGCTGATTCATATTGCATTGTTGTTTATCTTTCCGGAGATATATTTCTGTGGGATCAGGCTGAAAGTGTTTTTGTTGACACTCGATTTGGTTGTCTTCACAATTTCTGCATACAAGCCAGAAGTACATGTAATTTGTTCTCCGTACGGCTTTAAACTTTGCAGTTCAATGGCTTTTATATTTATAGTAATAATTACAATTTTCTTTTAACCTATTTGACAGATAAATCGGTTTCTTTTTTTTGTACAGCATGTTCATCTCATAAAAGAGCAAAATTGTGCGATGGAAACCAAAAACAAAAATCATCAGATGAGCCAGATGATATTTATACTGATGATTACACTGATCCAGACGAAGAACCTCGTACGTGTTTTAGTATTGCAATAGTTTTTACTGCTTGGAACCCTCTGATACGTTATGTTATTTTGAATTAATCCTATAGTGATATACCAATAGTTATTATTTTTAAGTACTCATATTATCTTGCCCTTACCAATTATAAAATTCTCAATGGATCTTGTAATACGATATAAGGAATATTCGAAAAAAGGCTAAAGGAAATATATATCATTTAAAAGGCCAACGTGTTCAAGGTAAGGTGAATTTATTTCTTACGTTTGTGTCTTTATACTTGAGGAAAAATGGGAAAAACATATCGGTATATTCAAAATGAATTGGTCGGAGCACCTGTAACTGGTAACATGAACGTAAATGGGAAATTGCACGGATTTTTATGAAATTTTGCAAGCAATTTGATCAAATAAAAATAGATATGAATATTGGAAACAATATATAAGTCATTGTTCATACTTTCTGATAAATAGCAAATTTACTTTCTTTGGAATGATGTACAAATATATAGATTACACGTAAATCATGGAAATACATAATGGAAATATGACCACATGTCAAATTGCATTTTCCAACTAATTTTCTTTAAAATTGATATATTATTGCTACTTATATTTCAGTTTTATTGATGTTAAAGCAATAGGGATCAGCGAATTCGTTTTTAATGTATAAATATTATTGTTTGTTTGGGGCTTTAATTTTTTGGCAGTCGTCAGTTAATTTTACATTTTTCTGTTCGTTTTAAGAAGATAACTGTTATCAGCTATTAGTGACATTGAACTTGAATCTCTCTAAAACTTGCCTGGTATTAAACATACTTATCAAAGTAAAATAACAAAACATACCGGAAGGCTCCGTGTTGAAGACTGTAGCTTGATCTCTAAGGGTTCAATTGCGACTTGGATGGAGAGTTGTCTCATTGGCACTCATACCACATCTTCCTATATCTATCTACACTGTAATTAGATCTTTGAATATGCTTTTTATTTTTGAAAATATTGATATTATTATGAGTGAATTAAAACCATACTAAATATTGTTGTAGACACATTCACGGTACTTCAATCTGTCGACAGCTATATTTTTGCAGTGTACAATGTCGTGTTTTTCTCTAACTGTATTTATCTAAAATTTCTTGAATCATGGATGTAAGCTGATTGACATTTTGTCTAAATATAAATAAATCTTTTTTTAAAAGATACTGTTGGACTCAACTAGCTGTTAGTACATGTCAGTACCTGCGAGTACTCTCATATCTGTCCATTGTGTGTTTTTGTTGTATGGGATTTGTATTAACCCTGCCATGTCCAGTAGTTGTGCTTATGCGATGTTTTTGTGCTCTGTATTAATTTAATTGCGCCCTTTTCAACAAACTGTTATGGTTTGTGTTAATTGTGTACTGTAACACTACTATCTCAGGGTATGGAGAGTGGGTTTGTTCCCTACAAACTTGTTTACCAACCACATTCTTGTATGCCTGTCTCTAGTCAGGAGCCTCAAGTTTAATGTATATGGTAGTCGTTGGCTCATTTCTGTCATACATGTTTTATGTATTTTGTATTGTTATATATTAGGCCGTTTTTTTTCTCTACCTTGTTCCGTATATTTCATGTCAGGGCATTTTATAGTCAACTATACTGTATGTGTTTTTTCTCAATGTTCATGGACGTACAGTTGCTTGTAATCGCTTACTTCCACATAATTTGAACATTTAATTTGGTGGATCGTTGTTTTATTGGCAATCATATCACATCTCCTGCTTTTTATATTATATTTAAAACGAACTGATTTTATTGCTAGTCATGTTGGCAATAGATTATCGGTCATACCATTGATCAGTAGCATAATGTCAAATTCTTTGATATTGTTGTACTCTGCAAGGTTTCAAAGCATGACTGTTCTTTTATTAAAACCCATATCATTATAATAATTATAATACAACTAGAGGGTCC
>CM034361.1:33422681-33453338 GCA_019925275.1 Mytilus edulis | reverse complement strand
GGCCCAGTAGTTTCAGAGGAGAAGATTTTTGTAAAAGTTAACGACGACGGACGACGGACGACGGACGACGCCGGACGACGACGGAAGCCGGACGCCAAGTGATGAGAAAAGCTCACTTGGCCCTTCGGGCCAGGTGAGCTAAAAATAAAATAGAGAATTGAATGGGGAATGTGTCAAAGAGACAACAGCCCGACCACAGCAGAAAACAGTCTTAAACCACCACAAGGTCTTTAACACAGCGAGAAAATCCCGCAACCTGAGGCGGGTTTAGGTGACCCCTTAACAAAAATGTGTACTAGTTCAGTTAAAATTGAAGTCACACTAAGCTCCAAAAAATACATGAACTTAAATTGAAAAACACATAAAATATTTCCAAATGCAAGAGGCTCCTGAAATGAGACAGGCCATCAATGCGGTTGGGATAAACAATGTTTTGTGAGATCTCAACCCTCCAAAATACCTCTAGCCAATGTACAAAAACTAAACACACATCAATACGCACAGTAAAACTCAGATTAAAAGAAGTTCGAGTCCGATGTCATAAACGGTAACAAATTGAAAGAAACTAAGTAAAATGACAATGATACATAAAATAAGCAGTTACTGACATGCCAGCTCCAGACCTCAATTAAACTGATGGAAAGATTATGTCTTTGTCATATTAAAAACAATTACAATCCCTCCCGTTAAGGGTTTAGTATCATACCATCATAATATATTAGTTCTAAATTATATAGAACATAACCCGTATCATCCATACAACTGTTTTAAGAATAAATGTGTTAATTTCCGATACTGAAAAATTTATATTTACTTTCCAAGGAAATTTAAAGGCAATATATGTTACTTAACGTTCAGCATATATTTTTCAAATGAAGGTTATCACGAACTTTAGCCGACGATTCCTTCGATTTAACAACTTGAAAGATATAAACGTCTGTTTTTCTTGGGTCTTAACGAGACAAAATCACGTTTATCACTAAATTCTGAGCCATATGAAAGTTCAAAGCGTGTACAAATGGTTACATTGTCCAGATATCTAGTGAGTCATCAGTGCGGATTTTGAATCGTGTGCGTACAACTGAGGTAAACCATGGTTTTTGACTTATGTCAAAATATTAAACAGATATTTGTTGTCAAAAACACCAAGACAGACTCTCCATGTGTAAAATTAAAAGAAAATTACTTTATGAGGATGAGCATATAGTCTTTGCAAATTGTCAAATAGATAAGATTAATTGTGACAAAACGAAACAACAGTGTGAATGCTTAACAAAACAAATGCTTCTTTTTTGTGAAATTTAAAGAAGCTATGAAAAGTGGATTCATGAAAATATCACCATTCGTAGGCTCACAATAAAACAGATTTTTACATCCGGAACCATATTGGAACTTCTATTAATTACATTAAACTTGATATTTAATTATTTATTTCAAGGGTTAGCGCCTTGAATAATCACTGGCTGATTCGCTTATTCTACTATTACACAAATATCACAAATATAAAGCAATTTTTTTCTGAACAATTAAAGTTATGGAATGTTTAAAATAATAAAAGAATGTGCGTATAAATGGTCTTTAAAAATTGGAAATAAGTTTCAAACTCAATACTTTTCTGCATATATATATATTCAAAATCCAAGAGTCTATCCTAAATTGAGGTAAATTATATGGCCTTCCAAATACCGTTTCAAGAATCTATCCTTAGTTGAGGTAGATTATATGGCCATCCAAATACCGTTTCGCTCCCTACCAACACTGAAGAGATATTTATTGTCGAAATCCGGATCTGGTGTACAACTTTTTGCACATGATGTTTGTGGTATAATATCTTTGCCGAAAGTTTATTGTTTTCTGTTTAGTATTAAATTAATATTAAGATCAATTTTGTTACATCTTGTGGTAAATTTTATTTGTCAATCGCCAATGGCAGTAAGCATGGTTTAAGAACATCAGTTGATCGACCTGTTAATCAAATGCGTTTTGTAAAAATAGACCTTTCACTTTTTTTTGTCTTTTGGAAAATGTTGTTTTTGCTTTATTTAGACCCTTCTACAACGAAATTGTTTTACATGCACACGTAAAAGAATTGCGGGTTTTATCCAACGCAATCAAAGATTTGAGCGTAGTTTTCAATTAAGACTTGTTTATATATATATATATATGTATATACAACTCGTCTAAACATCAACCCAACAATGTTAGATCTGTAAATTTGCTTTCGCAAATTTTTGGTTCTTCCCTCGCCGGGATTCGAACCCATGCTACTGTGATATCGTGACACCAAATCGCCTGCACTGCAGCCGTCCCGCTAGACCACACGACCACCTGGGCTCTCAAAAAAAGAGCTTTCGGTGGGCATGTGTTACCTTTCCACGTCAGTTTTAATCTAGCGGCGTACTACAGTACATGATATATAAGGCATGAAGATGTTATTGTTACAGATCAGCTAAATTATCTATAGTAAAGGATCCTACAAATTAATGTAAGATACAGTCACAGAAAATAATTATATTCATAAGTACGTCTGAGTCAGTGACAACCCTACAACAGATGTATCCATCGGATCGCCATCAATGATGGTGATACATGGCTGTGTACATAATGTATATACAACTCGTCTAAACATCAACCCAACAATGTTAGATCTGTAAATTTGCTTTCGCAAATTTTTGGTTCTTCCCTCGCCGGGATTCGAACCCATGCTACTGTGATATCGTGACACCAAATCGCCTGCACTGCAGCCGTCCCGCTAGACCACACGACCACCTGGGCTCTCAAAAAAAGAGCTTTCGGTGGGCATGTGTTACCTTTCCACGTCAGTTTTAATCTAGCGGCGTACTACAGTACATGATATATAAGGCATGAAGATGTTATTGTTACAGATCAGCTAAATTATCTATAGTAAAGGATCCTACAAATTAATGTAAGATACAGTCACAGAAAATAATTATATTCATAAGTACGTCTGAGTCAGTGACAACCCTACAACAGATGTATCCATCGGATCGCCATCAATGATGGTGATACATGGCTGTGTACATAATGTATATACAACTCGTCTAAACATCAACCCAACAATGTTAGATCTGTAAATTTGCTTTCGCAAATTTTTGGTTCTTCCCTCGCCGGGATTCGAACCCATGCTACTGTGATATCGTGACACCAAATCGCCTGCACTGCAGCCGTCCCGCTAGACCACACGACCACCTGGGCTCTCAAAAAAAGAGCTTTCGGTGGGCATGTGTTACCTTTCCACGTCAGTTTTAATCTAGCGGCGTACTACAGTACATGATATATAAGGCATGAAGATGTTATTGTTACAGATCAGCTAAATTATCTATAGTAAAGGATCCTACAAATTAATGTAAGATACAGTCACAGAAAATAATTATATTCATAAGTACGTCTGAGTCAGTGACAACCCTACAACAGATGTATCCATCGGATCGCCATCAATGATGGTGATACATGGCTGTGTACATAATGTATATACAACTCGTCTAAACATCAACCCAACAATGTTAGATCTGTAAATTTGCTTTCGCAAATTTTTGGTTCTTCCCTCGCCGGGATTCGAACCCATGCTACTGTGATATCGTGACACCAAATCGCCTGCACTGCAGCCGTCCCGCTAGACCACACGACCACCTGGGCTCTCAAAAAAAGAGCTTTCGGTGGGCATGTGTTACCTTTCCACGTCAGTTTTAATCTAGCGGCGTACTACAGTACATGATATATAAGGCATGAAGATGTTATTGTTACAGATCAGCTAAATTATCTATAGTAAAGGATCCTACAAATTAATGTAAGATACAGTCACAGAAAATAATTATATTCATAAGTACGTCTGAGTCAGTGACAACCCTACAACAGATGTATCCATCGGATCGCCATCAATGATGGTGATACATGGCTGTGTACATAATGTATATACAACTCGTCTAAACATCAACCCAACAATGTTAGATCTGTAAATTTGCTTTCGCAAATTTTTGGTTCTTCCCTCGCCGGGATTCGAACCCATGCTACTGTGATATCGTGACACCAAATCGCCTGCACTGCAGCCGTCCCGCTAGACCACACGACCACCTGGGCTCTCAAAAAAAGAGCTTTCGGTGGGCATGTGTTACCTTTCCACGTCAGTTTTAATCTAGCGGCGTACTACAGTACATGATATATAAGGCATGAAGATGTTATTGTTACAGATCAGCTAAATTATCTATAGTAAATATATATATATTTGCACCATAAAAATTCAAGTCAATGGAATCGCACCAATTTAGGAGTACCTCGACATGATCATAAATCAAGCGCTGACTTGAGAATCTTCGTTAATTCTCTTATTTTGTTTTACAGGAACAAATGATCAAATAACCCTGAAGTTATCAATTCCACCACCTGTTAAACCAAGAATTAACAATCTTCAAAAACTTGGTGACACTGGTGTAAAAAGGCTTCGCCCGCCTTTGCATTTACCTGAACTTCAAAGTGAAAGTGATGATAGTGATGCTGGAGAAGGTAAAAGCTTGCAGGATAATGTATTTTCCTAATGTCTGAGATTTTTTTTTTTATCATAAATCAAACTATAGGGATCCATCTACTTTTTAAACATTAATAACCAGTATGGAGGAATTTCTGTCAGAAGAATATGTCATTACTTCAGCGAATTACAAGGTCATTACCTTCCGTGATGTAAAGTATAATTTACTTAAACATTTAATTCGTTTTTAAGTCTCATATGCTGTTGCCAATGGGGGATTTTACCTTTTAATGTTCCATCTTTGATAGGTTTAAGGCAGAAACATTTCTTTTTCTCCGTTTATAAGACTGAAATTTAAAAATTGTCGTTAACGCACGTTTTAAATTTCGAAACAAATAATTGACAGTGTTGTTCCCTTATCGCTACAATAATAACAATTAACACATGATGTAAGGTAAATTGAATAACTCAAAAAACTTCATAATACTTTTAAAACAAGCTTGATTTCACACATTCGTGTGTAGGATTTTGAAAATCTTATTGATCAACACTGTTTTGGAGAATCTAAATTTGACCTAATTGAATGAATATTAGTTTTTCGTGTTACATGTATCACAATTTCATGCTTTCTTTGTGTCAGTTTTTACATATGTACCTCTGCTTTTCTGCGAGAAATGTCAAAATAAAAAAAAACATAGACCACCTTTCCATAAACTAAGTTGGTACAATAAATAAATTACAAATTGACTTGTATTTTTCATACACCGTTATAGGGCAGTAACAGCATTAATTTTTATCTTGCTATTTGCAGTTACAGTAATATCTTTATTCTGCCTGAATAACAGCTTGTCATGTTTGTATCCAGATTAATAATGGAGTTTTATTTCACGTTATGAGTGTCAAATGAAGGCAACAGTAGTAAACCTTAACACGTTACAAATGAGTATTTCATATAATTTAATCGGTAAAATAGGATGCAAATCTTCGCAGAAGATACTATTTTTGACGGAAAGTAAGTCAGATAATATGAGTGTTTCTACGGTCGATATTTCATTTGATCAATTATGTCACCCTTCGCTGTGTTATACGACTAGAAACGCCTTGACATATGCATTATCTATTACAGGATCTTAGGTGATGGTGGTGCAAACATGTGATTTCAGGTTTTCAGGTAAATAACTGAAAACCAGAACAATTGCAATGGCATTCTGTCCATACAGAGTTATATCAGGCGCGTCCATATTGCAGATCAATTTAAAAATAGAGACGTGGTTAGATTTCCATAGCAACAACTATTCACCAGAAATTACATGAGGAAGATATCGGCAATTATAAGTCACTGCACAGCACACACTATTGAAAATATCTCATATAGTCAGAATGAAATCAAGTTTGTTTTTGCATGTTCTATGTGAACATAGTTCTTTAAGATTTATTTGTTCTAGCAAATAGTTATATATATTTTTTAATAATTTCAGTTTATGATACACCTCCAATTCAGGCTCGTTCTACAGGTAATAATGCTGATGGACTCTCAAAACGTAATACCAAAAATACAAGTTATGATAATAATGATTTGGGTAAGAATACTGAAAGTGATTACAAATGTATACTTTTAATCATATGTTAGTAATTATTTTTTGTTCAAGTGGGAATTTTTGATAAAATATAGACTGCATTATAGACATATATTTGAACACTTTAAAACCTTAACTGTATCGACTGTATGTTTTAACAATCTCCGGCGAAGACTTCATATTAGTTCCGTTCCATACTACGTAGCATACACAAATAGTGTGTGCAGTTGTGCAAAGTATCTACGGAATGGATATGAACTGTGCAATGCCGATTTATAAACCTGTAAACTTAGTATTCCCCTTATTCGCGTTTTACATGATAATGTATGAAGATGACCTTACATTCTATTGTGATACAATCAGCTGGTGCAAATGTGAAGGCAAACCTAAATTTTATGTTTAAAAATCCAATTTCATTAAAGTTATTTTGAACTAGTCCTAATAAAAATTAATCCTTCATCTTGTTACCTGATCCTGTTATATTTGCAATCGTTTTATGTAACTCATCTAAGAGCGTTTATTCACTGATAGCATTGCAAACTTTACATAGATGCAAAACGTCAGTGAATAGTGGAATGAATTATGTTTATAAGGGTTAGAAGTTTTCGATAAAGGAATTTAAAAAAAAATGCCATACTTCAGTTGACGTTGTTTTGTCTCACCGAATGAATAATTATTAAATTTGGATACAAAACTTTTCAAGACATGTTATTGTTATATGTTATATCTATTATTTTTCCATGATATTTTTTTTAAACAATTGTGATCATATCTAGCTTAAAAGACATATATATATACCCAAATAATTCATTTTCTAACATAATGTTCATTAGGACAAACCGTTGCTGTTAATCGACATCACTGTTATCACTTTTTCTATCATATTTAATAGAATGAGTTGTCTGTACATTTATTTGTGATGGGGGTATAATTTTGTAGAAAATTCTTGATTTTTGTTTTACAATTTATTACAAACGGTTATGTATCTAACGTGGTCTTTTGCTTTAAATTTTCTATATTATTATTCCTTAATATTTCTCTTATGTTTAGTTATTCACATTAAGTCTTGTGAATAAAATAGTAAGTTAAATGTCGTTTACCAATTCTATTGTGTAGCTGTTCATGTTCATGAAATGAAAGTTGAAATAGGTGAAACGTGTTCATTCGCAGCAGAAAATGAAGGCTATATTCCAGAAGAAGAAACTTGTAAGTTGATCATACAGTTTCGTAAGAAATACTTATAACTCAACATTACTACAAACATAATGTTACATAATTCTTCTTTATTATGCCCCACCTACGATAGTAGAGGGGCATTATGTTTTCTGGTCTGTGCGTCCGTTCGTCCGTTCGTCCGTTTGTCCGTCCGTTCGTCCGTCCATCTGTCCCGCTTCAGGTTAAAGTTTTTGGTCAAGGTAGTTTTTGATGAAGTTGAAGTCCAATCAACTTGAAACTTAGTACACATGTTCCTTATGATATGATCTTTCTAATTTTCAAGCCAAATTAAACTTTTGACCCCAATTTCACGGTCCACTGAACATAGAAAATGAAAGTGCATGTTTCAGGTTAAAGTTTTTGGTCAAGGTAGTTTTTGAAGAAGTTGAAGTCCGATCAACTTGAAACTTAGTACACATGTTCCCTATGATATCATATTTCTAATTTTAATGCCTAATTATATTTTTTATCCAATTTCACGGTCCATTGAACATGGAAAATGATAGTGCGAGTGGGGGATCCGTGTACTTTGGACACATTCTTGTTTTAGATATAATGTAGGTACGAGAAAACAAATTTGCATTCGATATACAGAGATAAATAAAAATAAAAAACACAATCTATCATAATAGGTAAAAATTGATTATAACAAATTAAATCAATTTCATTTCCAGTCATGTATTGGTCTTGAACTATCGAATGTAGGTAAAACGTTTCAAATTCTATCGGTATCAGTCAATGGAAGAAACGAATCGAAAAAAGATTTCTTATATCAAAAAGCGATATTGTCTAATATAAATTGTTAATATGCAGACATTCCATGCGGAAAAAGTTGTTTTTGGAAACGAAAAATTAAGAACATACGAACTCTAAAATGTATTGTTCAAATATAAACAACAATTAAGTCTAAATATACAGCAAGAAGTCAGTTAAAAGCAAAAGTTAATGTCCGTGTAAAATTTGAAGTGCAGTGTTTTTCTTATGTACATAAATAAACAAATGCTATGCATTCTTATATGATTGCGATACTTCTAAAATATGATAGCAGTGTTTTTGTTATGTCTAATTTAGTAGTATTGTATGTTAATAAGCAGTTTTATGATCATTGCTTAAATTCAAATTGTTTTTGGTAACATCTTTCAAATTTCTTAATTGGCTTTGGACGCAAAACCATTCAAATAAGGGTTTTATAAACATTATCGTAATTGAATAGCTAAGTATCGAACTCATTGTTCACATATGTAACATCTATTAAATTCGGTGTGAGCAAAGGCTCCGTTTTTAGGCCGTACTTTGATCTATAATGGTTTACTTTGATGAAAAGTTGTCTCATTCGAACTCTTCCATCTTCTTATATCTATAAATCTTTAAAAAAATCTCCTTAAATAACTACTTTCCAATCCTCCAAAAGTGTCTGACAACTTCTTTGTTTCGCATTGCACTTTCATTTTCAGTAGTGAACTAGGTAACAACATCAAGACATAACTGATTCGATATGTTGTTAAAAGGAAAAAGTTTATTGGCAAGGCATCTGAAAATAGAAGTACTGAAGTACTGAACACCGGATGACCGCAAGTGCTTTTTCTCAGAAAACAAAATCAAATCTCCATACCTGAAAGTAAGGTTAATGAATGTACCAAGATGTATTTTTTTTCTGAGACAAGCTCGAGCTTAAATGGTAAATAAATGAAAGGGAATTCAATCTCACCGTAATAACTATTATACAAAGCAATATATTCTGGTTTGCTGTAATATATTGATTAAAATAAATATTTGCAACTCGTTGATATAAGACAATATCGCTATTTCTTATAAGAAACGTGTTTATCGATTTGCTTCTTCCATAGACTGGGTATCAAGTTATTTCATTTTTCCTTTATAATCGACCGTATGAAAAGTAAGTAGTATAAAATTGTACATTGATGCATAACAATTATATTTCTGTCGACCTAGTTGCGTATACTAGTAAGGCATAACAGGCGAAGCATATTATTGTGTCTACCTATCATTTTATTAGATATAAATCTACCATCCAAGAAAATTAGCTTTATAAGTAAAAAGTTGTTGTTTGGTTGCAAATGATAACATCTAAAAAAAAAAGCCATCGTAGTGTCTACCAAGACGAGCTCACACATACATTATGATAAGCTTTAAAAGGCATCAACATAACATAATGTAAAACAATCTCATTAAGAACTTCAACAGGTTGACTTATGGTTAAACAGTTAAAAAAAAACTTTTATCATCAGTATAGGACACAGGGAGAAAAACACAACCACTGTATTACAAGCTTCTTACCTTAGTCATACAAACACGGAATGATGTAAATGTTACACTCAATAATGGACAATAGTACAGCATAACAACAAATTGTTAAAATCGGTTGACAACTTTCAAAAAGTGAAGAAAAAAGAAAAGACACAAAACAAAAACAATTAGCACAGATCTAATGAACTAAATGTAAAAACATCATAAACGATCTTGATAAATTTGTCCATGTGCAATGAAGGAGTATCAACAGTATGTGGGATTCTTAAGGTTAATCAATATATATTTAGTAATGTTTTTACACAATAATAGTACAAATAAAGACAATATTCCAAGATCGTTTTGCATACGAGTGTTTTATTGATAACCTTGTAAGTTTCTTCAAATGTTAAAATTTATATTGACAGTATCTTATTTTACGGGCTATAAAAAAAATCACCGTAAAATTTTGATGTAGTATTCCCGGTTATAATAAGTTTAAAACTATTTCAAGTGTACAGCATAACTTCCAAACCAATTTTTTTTCAACTATGACATAATTCACAAAAGGTTAGTTAATTTGTAAATACTAGGTGTAATATCCCGTTTGTAAAAAGGTTTTTACAGTTAGATTTAAACTGTTTAAAACAAAATATGTGTATCTATAAAAGAACTAGCATGCTGAAATGTATACCTGTAAATAATTCTTCATAACTATTTTTCATACATGTGAGAGAAATCTTACTCAAAATTGTAATTCAGTTTATTAGCATATCCTTCTTTATGCGTTATGTATCATCACACGGTGTTTTTTTGTTCTTTTTATTTCAGTTCGTACTAGACGCTCTCCTCCTCCAATACCTACTGAACCTGTGGATTGCAATAACACTGGTAAGGATTATTACAACATCATAAAATAAATCTCCAACGGAACCATAGGTTTGAACGTTGTTTTCAATTTAGACATGTTTATATTTATTTCGTTAGGGCTTGTATTATATTTTTCCGCCGGTTTATATAATCCGTTCATCCTATTTTGACTCTTAAACATTCAAGAGTCTATCCTAAATTGAGGTAAATTAAATGGCCCTCCAAATACTCGGAATTCGTACTTTACTTAAATTTAGGATAGACCCTTGAAATTTGAAGAGTCAAATTAGGATGAACAGATTTTATAAACCGGAGGGAAAATATAATGCAAGCCCAATATATATATATATATATATATATCTAACTGTAGTAACATATTTCTTTACAATATGTTCACTTTACTATACGTTCAAAATTAACAATTTTGTCAATGAATGTTTGGTTACTCTGAAAATACAGTGTTTATATGTACAAATATTTTCTGATCACAATAGGGGTTTTCGGTACTTAAGATAGATCTATAGCTTGTTTATTTGTTTTTAGTTCTTATAACCTGATTTCAATATTTTTGTAGTAAATAATAGACGTTCGCCGCCTCCAGTCCCGGAAGAACAAAATGATGGCATCGAACATGGTAAAATTAAGTTCTTCGAGCTAGAAGTGTGCAATACAAAAATACGTTTGTATCAACATATAAATCAATCTGATTAACAAGTTTACGAAAAGAATGGAGTCCAGCACTTATCCCATTGCTATATAATTAAACAAATGTCAATTGAAGCTGCTTTTAAACAAATATGATCATCAAGGCTCAAAATAGAACATACTACTATTTTGTTTTAAAAATAGGTAAAGAAAGTCAGTATTAAAAAAGGGATAGAAATTTTTAAACTGTCAGACCTATTTTCTGTCCATTTTAACCAAAAGAATTTTTCCTTACTTTTTTTCTTTTTTTTATGATATCGAAAAATATATATACATATACAACTATTTTCTATTGTGAGATGCAATATTTTCTACAAACGTTCTATATTAACGGAGAAATAAGTAAAAATGCACGTCAAAATGACGAATTGAGTGAACCTTGCCTCGAAATTGTTTAATTTTTCGTTAAATTGTTCACATTGTACGGAAAGAAAGGTACGGGAAGATAGATACTGACACAGAGATTGCAAAACTAGTCGTTATGAGCATCTCAATACTTGTAATTCTGTGTATGGAACGAAAGAAATGGGTCATGTCAAATTAAAATATTGTCAATGTTGTTTACTACACAATCACCCGGTTTCGTCTATATATATCACCCGGGTTTTTTTTAAACCAACAATTTATGAAAAGCAACGTTAACACGGATCTGAACATTGTCTTTCGAAAGAATTTGAATATATATTTATTGTAAAGTAAACTTGGCGTGTTTAAAATTTATTTTAAACGGGCACTTTTGGACATAGGTAATTATAGTAATACACATTTTCCTAATGAAAGGCGTATCCCTTATTTCACTTAACTTCAAACTGATTTTAAATGGAATATAAATACTCAATAGCAAACACTGATATCTAATTATTTTAAAACATTATGATATTTTTTATATAGGTTTTGAGATACATCGCAATATGTGACCCCCTCTTTACAAAAAACCCTCAATAACGCTTAAACAAAATTTAAAACATCACCAAAAAGTATGCAGAAGTTAAGAAAAATATAACTAAGAAGTGTGTAAAGTTTGATGCAATAATGATAAATCATTTTGAGATATGGCGCGACATGTTAAACAAAACACACTCCTGTTTTACTTACAAAGTCCTGTAACTCAAAAAGATCTAATTTGATTTTCACTAAATGGTTTACAGATCGTTAGACCATTATAAGAAATAACTATGGTAAGTTTCATGAAAATTAGATAAGCTGTTCTCAAGTTACGGTGCGACATGTTTACGCTGGACAGAAGGATAGACGGACGGATGGACAGAATGATTGATAGATAGACGGACGGACAGAATGACTGATATATGGAGGAACGGACGGATGGAAGGAAGGACAGACGGACGGACGAATGTATACAATAATACGTCCTGTCAAAATTGTGACAGGCGTGTAAAAACGCAAAGAAATGAAAAAAACCTCGTTATTAAAGGTCAATAAGTTTTATAAGGATATCGACCAAGTCGACTTATTTGTATATCTTGTCTTCCTTATCATTTTTGCTTTATTACTTTTATATATTTTAAAATAATAGATAATCGATAAAAAGAACTTGAAATTCGTCATTTAAGGGCAATGTAATAACTCCTGTAAGAAGTAATTGAGAATTTTGAAGTAAATGGACAAATGGTATAGCTCAATATTTTGAAGATAATCATCTGGCCCTTTCGAATTTTCTATGTCTACGGCTGTTTTTAAATACTTGACATAATGCACTTGCATGTCCCCCTATGTTTATTTTTTAGAAATGACGGCCATCTTGGTTGACATGGGGGTCACAGTATACCTTTTAAAACTAGATACCCTAATTATAATTTAAAAAGACATATGATTTTAGATAATGTTTGTTAAATGCAGCCTAGTAATTTTAGATGTGAAAATTTATATATAAAATTATATTGAAAGACAATGGACGACGGTCGACCGGTGCTAAGTGATGAAATAAACAAACTTTTCCTGTTGGGTCGGGTGAGGTAAAAACATCAAGAATTCCAAACAAAATTGCACCGTTCTTGAATTAAAAAAAAAAATGTGTAAAAACTGAAAATTTCAAATTTCACGAACGAGATAACTTGATCGAACATAGCAAACAACCTCACTGGCGTTTTTTTCAACAAAAATAAATGAGACATATTATTTATACTTAAGTGTACGCACTTACATGTCACAATGCTCAACTGATCGCAATTCAATTTATTTTGAAAATCTGTAAGATAAAAAAAATGGTCTCAGAAACTTAACCGATTGTTCTCGAACCATTTAAGTCGAGGTCTAATGAATCCTGCCAGACGGACATGAACATATTCTTATTATTAAAACCAACAACACAAACCCTTAACATTTACCAATTGATCAAGGAAATAAGTTCACAGTTACATGAATCGTCATGTGGCCAAAGGAAAAATAATATAGAAATGAGGTCAAGGGCAAGGGCAAAAGACATATGGCAAATAGAAAAAAAATCCTAAAAGATCGTTAGATCTGTGTTCCATACTTGTATATGTTACACTCAAACCTTCTTATTTTTGACATATGCAGCTTTATACAAACAGTTCAAAACGCTATGAATTCGAATCACTTATCAAACTCACATAATCCGATTTTGTTGGTGTCCCTGTTTTCTTATTTCTTGCAATATCTTAATTCGGTATATACTTTATAAGATAAGTGGCGAATCTAGAAGACGTATAGGTTGCACGCCCCCGATCCCACCTTTGATTGCCAAAAAAACTATATTGATTCATGTATTTAACGAATTTTTAAAGCAAAAATAGTGAAAATATTGTTCGACTCGCTACGCTCGGCGGTATGTAAAAGCTGTTCGAATTACGTCCACTTTGAAATAAACTAAATCCGTCTGTCCGTATATATATTGTCAAAATGTATTGACCAACGTCAGTGTACGATCATCATAACACAATGGCGACAGTACAGACACATTTTTTTTTATAGTAAGGTTAATACAATATTTATTATTGAATTTTGTCGATGACCTGAGACTATTATACTAATCTATACATAGTAGTATATAAATAGTTATAAATTCAATTAGTGATAAATAAATTTTATTTTTAATGCATGGTAGTTGTAATTCTTTTCTTCCTATAAACATTCATTTTCTATGTCGATTATGCATGCATATACATTTGTCTTATTATCAACGTTTATCATTAAGAAGATTTATTTTTAACGATCATAGAAAAGATTACATACATCGAATGAGTAGATTACTTATAAAGGTGCCCATCCTATTGTCCGAGAAAATCACATATCACTTGTGCGTTTCGATTTTTAAGACTGTAAACTCTAATTTCAAGTTTAAACGTATTTTCCATAATTCATATAGAAAACGCATATTTAGAGAGCTTCAACCTCAATTTGCGTTATACCCTTCATTTCCCTCTATTCAGCTGTTAAATATTTTGGAATGCAAAGTAAAATTAAAATTATTTGTGTTCTATAAGAGTAGGAATTCAAGTGTTTGCTTATTATTTATTTGAATCTGGGACTCATATAAATAATAAGCCGTTGTCCTGTGAAAGAACTTGTTTTCCAACGACCCACAAAACTCCTTTTTAATTAATCAATTATAATGTAATGCGATTATGATTTTTTTATTTGACCAAACCGGGTTATGCATTGTGAAATCTATGACAAAACTGGGTGGTAAACATTGACAAAACCGGCCAGTTTCATTTTGACATGACCCATTTCTTTCGTTCCATACTCAGAAATACAAGTATTGAGATGTTCATAATGACTAGTTTTGCAATCTCTGTGTCAGTATCTATCTTCCCGTACCTTTCTTTCCGTACAATGTGAACAATTTAACGAAAAATTAAACAATTTCGAGGCAAGGTTCACTCAATTCGTCATTTTGACGTGCATTTTTACTTATTTCTCCGTTAATATAGAACGTTTGTAGAAAATATTGCATCTCACAATAGAAAATAGTTGTATATTAATATATATTCTTCGATATCATAAAAAAATAAAAAAAAATAAGGAGAAAACTATCTTTCTTCTGTCTATTGATGTTCCGTCATTGTGCCGTATGTTAGATACCATCGAGTCCGAACAATTTTTTGCCGGTGTGGTTTAGACACAGTGTAAATGATCAGGACAAGATTCATGATAATAAATCAAATTTCCAAAATCATTAATTGACTCCACTATTTTTTAAGAATCAACGTCTAACACGACTATTCTACCAAATGCTGTGTAACCTTGCAAATTGTTATCTATGAATTAAAAAGAAGCAACGGTTTCATCAAAAATGGATCTAAGAGTATGTCAACGTGTCCAAAATCGTCACTTGACTCCTTAAAGGAGGTTTTGTGCTTGAAGAGGATTTTGCAAAAAATAAAATAGGTCAATAAAACATACAAGTTCGCAAAAAGTTTAAATCGCCCGCTTCTAATTGACAATATTATGCTTTTCACCCTCAATATTTTATTTGGAACAGTAATATGAGTTTCAGCATATAATCATAACCATAAATTGTCTCGAGATATAATTTTTATTTTTACTCGGCCCAAAACAGGAAGTAAAGCTCGACAAAGCCTCGCTTTCTATTTGTTTCTAAGCCTTGTACAAATAAAATTTCGAGATAATGTATGGTAATCTATAAATGAACAAATTGTTGGTGTCTTATCGTAATCTCAATTGTAAAATGAGCATATGACAAAATCTACTAATCAGTAAATATGTCAGAAATCTGTAGCTATTGCTTTTAAACGATGGTTTGTGTGGCTTGCATGTTTAGTTGAACCCTTTTGATGATAGAGAGAAACTGTAAAATGCAAAAACAATATCAGCAAGACAATTGCAACACATGATTTAACATGGCTGAAATCGTTATTTAAAATGAATTAGGATGTCACACCGTTTTTTGCTGTTAAAGAAACTATAAGATGTGAATCATTTGTTTAAAGCAAAAACGTCCAGCAAAATGAACTTTACAATTAGGTCAATAGTGTCAAAATCGTCAGTTGACTCCTTTTTAAAAGTTTAAGCCTATAAACTTAAGATCAACAAATAAATGAAAATAACTATATTTTCCAGTTGACTCTTTAAAAGACTGAAATGATATATATTTTTACAATAAAAGACTAAAATTTTATATTTTTTACAGTTTAAGTGTTTTACTTAACATCGTAAAACTATATTGATTATCAGAATCACCAGTCAACTGATCGAAATCGTCAATCTGCAAAACCGTTGTAATTCCTTAAAATCATTATGGAAAGAAATAAACGCGGTCCCAAAAATCTTATCAGCAGTAGATGATTTTGGTCCAGACAGATTCCATTCTGCAAACTTTTTTTATTGGTTCAGTTTGATAAATAAAAAAAAAGTCCCCGATGATCGACAATGAAACCTCATAATGTTACTTATCGCAATAAAAACCTGTTTCTGAATGTGTTGCAGTAACTCAAGTAGTATGTTTTGACATCATTAACATAATTAAATGAAATTTCTTTATTTAATTGAGATTTGTCAACTCACTTGACACAACATTCGTACATATGCTTTCAGGACTGCGATGTGTTTTCAGAAATGAATGAACTTTTATTAAGCCCATTTGTAATTCATCACTGCAAAATTGAAAAAAAAATGTTTTAAAACATATTTTTTTGTCTTCACTTTATACAAATCAATAAAGTAGAAATTGTATAATTGGCAATGGAAAACACTATAAGTATTCAACAATGAGTTAAACCCATACTGTATAGACAACTATCAAAAAGTCCAGCTTTACAAAATGTGGAACAAATCAAATGATTGTTTTCCTAATAAAACGTCGAAAACAATTGTGAAAGACATCAAAAAATGTCAACCACTGATTTACTGATAGATATATAATGTGACGGAGTTTAATAAGTTTTTAAGTATATAACTTTTCTTCTAACTTTCGACAGTGCCAACATAACATAATACCAAAATAGGGGTGAAAAATACCAGAAGGGCAGTCAAATTCATAGATCGAAAATAAACTGACAACGCCATGGGTAAAAACGAAAAAGACAAACAGACAAATAATAGTACACAAGACACAACATAGAAAACTAAAAACTAAGCAACACGAATCCCTAAACAAACTTGGGTGATATCAGGTGCTCCGAAAGGGTAGGCAGATTCTGCTCAACATCTGGCACACATTGTGTTGCTCATTTAATTACAAACTCGGTTAAAAGTCTAATTTTGGGAGGTCACATTCGTGAAAAGGGAAGGGGATTGTAGTTACGACATAATCATCATATCAAATATCATCTGAGAAACGGTTATTCCATAACAGTCATCCAACTCGTGATGGCGTCCGTAAAATGTACGAAGGGATGATATCAACTTCAACATTTGTAACTCTTGGTTTAATAGCTTCCTTGTGAGCAGCAACCCTCTATCAATAAAATCATGATAGGAAATACCAGTCCGGGAATATCGTATCATTTTGGATATATATACCCCATATGCAGGTGCTGCTGGAATGTTGCTACTTAGAAATGGAAAGTTCACAATTGGAAAGCTGAAATCATCTCTTTTGTCGTAAAGTTTTGTTTTCAACCGACCCTCATTGTCAATTTCTAGATGTAAGTCAAGATATGATGCCGACTTAACTGTATCTGTGGTATCCTTTATCTCTATCTCGATTGGATAGATGCGTTCCACATAGTCACCAAATTTTTGGATTATTTAGTGAGAGAACATTATCTATATAGCAAGCTATGCAAATTAGTTGGCCATTAGAAACCGAATTATAAACTGTTGATTTCATAGTTTGGTATATCCAATGCATGTATTGTGGGTTTTTTATTTCTTGTTAATCTCCTGATTTGTAAAATGCATTTACTTTTTACGCTAGGTAAACATTCACCTCCTCAAACGCACGAAGAATATGATGATTTCAATGGAATAGTTAATGGTGATGGTTAGTATTATTTATCAAGATAGCTAGATTGATTGGTCAATTTTTCCTGTTACATAAAGAATACAAATGTTATTTATTAAATGAAAACATTAAAAAATGACGGAATGTTGACTATTGTTCATCTTTTTTCATTTGTCTTCTTCATATTTTTAGATTTATAATTAATGACCGTTGAATGATGAGTTTGTACATTAACTTGGGTGTTGAGATTAATATTTAAAGCATGCTCAATGTACGGAAATATACCTTAAATGAGTGGAAGTCCATTAACAATTACTTATTAATGTTCAGATTTAAACAAAACAACCATTTATTCACCAATTTGCTAATATCGCCTTGTCATGTATAGTCAACGTTATTTTTTCTGTAATTTTTCTCGAGAATTCATGTGTTTCAAGTAGAGGGAACATTTTTATTTTAGAGTTAGGTTAATCCTTTCGTTTTTCTTCCCTTTTTCAGATTTTTCTGGGATATATTGTTGGCTATGTATTTGGTTTAAATTTATTAGGACATTTTATGGTCTTTAACTTCATGGTTAACTAGTCGAAGGAGATGAAGTTAGACAGTAAAATACCAATTTCAAATTTGAGAATTAGATCACTGTTCTTAGCTTTCATTGGTTGTTTTTTCTATGACAAGTGACACACCAGGACGGAACTGTAGAGTGCAATAACTAAATTTTCATTGAGTAATTGCACTTCTCTACAAATAATCGAAGCTAACTCACCTGAAGATCAAAGAAAAACTTGACATGCATGTTACAAGAATCTATGTTCAGTACGAACAAAGTGTATGAAGTGTTTCTAGTGAGAAAATATTTTGTATGCATGAGAAAACACATTTGATGTCATCCTACAATCACTCTTTAAAACATTCTCTAACTTTATATAGAAAGTGAATTTTTGTCTTTGAAAATAATATAAGTATAATGCTTAATACTACACATCATGCGTTTGAAAACAGATGTAAGTCGTGTGTTTTGTATAAACACGTTATATTTTGTTATTATTTTTTTCGACACTGTTATCGTTAATCAGGTTCATTATATAAAGAAGTACATGTATGAGTGTGTTGTAGTGTAAAGCACCAACAACAACATAGGATTTAAATGTCTTTGTACTTAACTTTTATTTTGATTTCTTAATAGGAAGCCTATGTTCATCCGATGGACACGGACCAATGAGCTCAGCTCCTTATGCCTCCTACAGTGGTAATCCAAATCAAGGTGCATATATACATTTTTTTCCTTTGAGCCTTTTGCTTTATTAACGAGTTGATGGGAAGTTCAATGAAGTCGTATTATTGTGTACTTAACTTGTCTCAGTAAATAATCACTTTTACTGTGTAGTCTATTTATGGCAATTTTCATGTGACGTAGCTAAGATTGGTATCTATACATCCCGTCATAGAGATTTTGTGCTTGGGTATTTTTTAGTTTTTTTATCTTTCATTTTTTGGTAATGTGCTTTTAAATAGTCCTTTTTGTTTTTTCTTTGTTGACATATTTGATTGTTTTTATAGTGATTAAGGTTATAACACAATGTTGACTGATGTACCCATATTTGATTGAATCCCTATTTTGTCTGTTTGTTTTGTTCACACATTGTTGTCAAGATAATTGAAAGTTATGTGACTGTCATACAAGTGACAAGTTAAGCTAACTATAAAATAACCAGGTTTAATCTGCCATTTTCTACATAATAAAATATTTGTTTCAAGTTTGAAATATGACAATAGTTGTTCATTTGTTTGACGTGTTTGAACGGTTAATTTTGCAATTAGGTTAGAGACCGCTTTGAATTGTCCGTGGAATTTCGGTATTTTTGTTTATCTTACTTTTTATTTTTATTTTTATTCACTTCGTAGCAAATGTATCTCAAACATCCGGAATTCGACAAGAAAAACAATACTCTGACCATTACAATTCCATGCCGAATGCCCTGGATTCATGGAAGGAGCCATCGACAGCTGTCAAAACACTTGTTGCGTAAGTAAGCTAATTATACTGTGTGTTGTTCTGTTTTGAAAACATTTTGTTATTATAGAGGTCAATTTGAGATTTCATAGATTACCCTCTGGAATGTCAAAAACCATAATTATAAAATTCAAAGAAGAAGAGCTTAAGGGCATAAGATACAGTTACAGGGGAGGTTATGACGTTAGTAAAGTTAAATGATATTTTCGCAACGTCAAACTGTGACATATCGAGAAAAGATATCGTTTGGTATGGTAGTTTTACAATAACCCTTCGTAATCTATTGTATAACATAATTCTTAAAAAGCAAAGTAGAAGATCTTTTGTTGAATAGATTAAAAATTTATAAAGCCTAAATATATAATTTATAGACTTTGCACTTTCTTGTTTTCTTAACATAACCAAATGAATGAAAACAATTTTTTGCTCAGCTTCTCCGCGATACTTTTTTTTTGCGTCATCAGTCCTTGCTTATAATGTTTTATTTCTGCATTATATTTTATAAATCCAAAAAAGTTATGATAGATTGCATATTTTTTGTTTTTTACGTTTTGATAATACGGGTATTAGATATTGATATTTGAAT
Source organism: Mytilus edulis (assembly GCA_019925275.1). Lineage (NCBI taxonomy): Eukaryota > Metazoa > Mollusca > Bivalvia > Mytilida > Mytilidae > Mytilus > Mytilus edulis. The sequence goes on along the minus strand of CM034361.1, from coordinate 33,432,752 downwards.
TAACAGTCTATATGAATACGGTACTAAGAAGTAAAATAAAAAAAATACTGAACTCCTAGGAAAATTCAAAACGGAAAGTCCTTAATCAAATGGCAAAATCAAATGATAAAACACATCAAACGAATTGACAACAACTGTCATATTCCTGACTTGGTACAGGTTTTTTTTCAAATGTAGAAAATGGTCGATTGAACCTGGTTTTATAGTGCTAAACCTCTCACTTGTTTGACAGTTGCATCATATTCCATTATATTTACAACGATGCGTGATCAAAACAGACAAAATAGGTAAATAGTCAAAATATGGGTACAGCAGTCATCACTGTGTCACAATCTCAAAACAGACAAATATTTAGCAAAAAGGAACAAAAAGCTTCTATCAAATTTGAAAACCACATGCATTGCTTTGCGTGATTGGCGTCATAAATTGTAAACGTCACATAGGAAGACATATCAAATAATTTTGTCGTTTAAAGAAAAATTATAATTTCGCATGGAGAATGGTGGTATGAGAGGTTTAAAAGATCAAAAGTATGTTAGAACTAATTTCAGAAACAGACCGATATTTTAAATTATCCAGAAGTTCTTTAAATGCGTTTTTTTTTAATTCGCTCATGCATTCCTGTCAATTCCTTGCGTTTAAAGTTTTGTGTTTACTTAAAAGTCTTCAGTGAGAAATTTTGTTTGTTTGAATATGGTTGTTGTACTTAAAAACGGGACTTAAGGAGGTTCGTTACTCAGTTTCAAAATAACATAATACCAGTATATATTGCTTTGATTTTTCAAAGCTTTATCATTGACAAGTTTAAGTTCTCAAAAACTCTTATAAAATAACAAAGATTTTATAAGACTTTTACAGATGGCTTAAAATCATACATGTAAAAGATTTATAAATAGAAAACGGGGGTCAACGGGCATTTTTTTGTGGCATTTTAATGGATAGAACCAGAGGATTCCGAAAATCTGACAAAAAATCCAAAACATGACAAGTGAACACCCTTAATGGTAGGTAAACACATTTTCTTTGCCTTAGCGAAAGGTACCGATCTTGTGAAGTCAGTATAAAACAATTCATACATTTAATTTTAGAGACAATGACGAAACAGGCACCAAAGAGGATGAAAATTGATGGTTTCGAAGAACATGTACCTCTTCTCACTACTTTTCCCGTATGTCGGATAACAAGACATGCATTTATATAGTATATTCAATAATATATTTTTTTATATAGCATAATAGACATAACCAGATTTGTATTTTTTCCACTCTTTTCTAAGCATTTGTTAAATTGTTATATAATTCTTGTGAACATAGTTTACAGCTTAAAATATTTAATTTTAGCATTATTGAGGGAATTATCCTATCCATTTGATCTGAAGTTTTCAAATGTATGAATAATGGTCCTATTTTATCAATTCTGTTAACAAGAAAAAGTTATTTTGAATGTCTTTGTATGACCTCGCTGTGTGCAACATTTTATAATTTTCTGAAACTCAAATGTTTAACTATCATTTACATAAGACATTGAGTTACTGATGTAAATAGTGTTTGTAACTAATATCTCATTAGACTTTTGTGTTATGAAAGTATAAAGTATATATTTTTTATTTTTTTTTAAATATATTTTACTAATAATCATCTGTTACTTATAAAGTATATTAAGTCAATATTTAAGAATCTACACATAACATTATTTCAGTACCGTTTCGATCGCCATTACCTGGGTTTTTTTTTATATTTGTTCATGTATTAATAGGGAATTTAATAATTTGGTGCGGAAGCGCTTCGTTCAAAAAATGAGATCGACATTAGCCTGCATTTCGATTAAATTAAACACAGTTACCTTTTTATATTTACAGGTCTACGCAATACAATCTTTGTGTTTCTTATATTACGAATCTTATACATGTATATAATAGAATATTATCCATAGTTTCATGTATCTATTCAGTACTCATATAATTATTTACCGTTTGTGGTTTGAATTCTATTTTTATTTCTTATAATGTATATTCAAATAAATATATGAAAAAAGACTTTTGAAAAGTAAATGCACATGAGTAAAACGTTTTTTAAATACGTTACCTTTTACCCCACCTAGAAACTTTCACGGGTAAAATTCACGTTTTAAAGGTACAGAGGACAGAATGGAACTTATGAATGCGATGTTTTATCAGATACCTGATTGTTTTGACCCATTCTGACAAAGTGTCAATTTCTTCTCGTTTATTCAATTTTCTGACGTAGTCCTTAATGGAATCCATAACTATTTTGAAGTTATGGTTCCAATTGATGTGTTGGGGTTCTCTAAACATAAGACCATGAGAAATTACCTTTCGGAGATTTTCATGTTGAATTATGTTAAGATCCCCAGTAATAATGGCCAGAGGTGATTTATTTATAAGGCATGGGGAAACAGTCCCATGAGAGAGGAATTTTGAGGTATTGTTCTTAATCAAGGTCCTGCAATGCTTGTTTACAATTAAATATTTTGGGTGCAATGATTTTGGTGTAAAGTTTAAATTTTACTTGGTTGAAATGACGGAAGGAGCTATATCCCAAATTATACTGGCATGTCTGTATATTTGAGAAAATGTATTTATGCATCCTTTGTGAAGTGCATAATCTCTCAAACATTTTAGAAAAGCAACAGGCCTTTTTTACATTAGGCCGATGGTTATGTTTTTGCCCATGACTACATGTGTGTCGTAGTATTAAATAAGCGCATTACATTACATCACTGCTGCCTGGAATTGACAAATGTCTTACTCCTTTGATATTATCATTGCAACCATATGACATTGCAGTACCTATTTCCCTTATCCAGAAATGTTCTCTATCTTTTCGGAAAAGATTACTTAGTATAGGAATATTGGTGTGGTGATAAATTTACTCGTACTTTCATAGATAAAGAAGGAACATGATCCGGTTGATTAAAATGGTTTAAAAGAACCCTGAATAGCGGATATTTATTATCAGACCGGTGTTGATTCATCCTTTTAGGCAATGTTTGCCGAGTTTAACCAACATCCAGTAGTCCACACAAAGTGCATTCAATTCCGTACATGACATTTTGGTTGGAACAGTCCAGGGGCGCAAAAGATTTAGTATTATACGTTTTTCCTGTCGTGATAAACATATTACATTACTTATACGTGCTCTTATTTCCTTTTTTTTATGTTTACAAGAAGAAATGATATGTGTTAATTCACTTGTAGTACGTGTTTTTAAACAGTCGAAAATATGGACGCAACATGGTTTTAATTTATGGAAAAGTGTCTGAATTTTTAAAGTAGTAATTACCTTCTGACTGAACATCCGTCAAATCAGGGATATACCGTATAATGTTCTGTGGAAAGCACACAAATCAAATGCTACAGTGTTCACTGTAGCAGAAGAGGACCTTGGTTACCCGGGCGACGTCCTCGCCGGTTTGTCCTTTGTATTATTTGTATTCATAATGCATAAAACTACTTAGTTAATGATACCCTCGGGGAATAAATCCAAGTAGAAAGAAACTTGACATCGACTTTGTTTAAGTAAAAAGTAAAATCACAAATATACTGAACTCCGAGGTAAATTCAAAAAGTAAAGTCACTAATCAAATGGCAAAATCAAAAGCTCAAACACATGAAAACAACTGTCATATTCCTGACTTGGTACATGCATTTTCTTATGTAGAAAATAGTGGATTATAGTACAATGTATATATATGTTTTGTGTTGTTTCTGATCGGGCCCGAATGAGTGGTTCTATACAATCTATAATTGATCAATTTGGTAGAAAAATAATGAGATGTGACAATGCTTTAAGACTAAGGTGTATTTAATTTTTTAATTGGATTTGATTAGGTATATCGAAATATTTTTTATCTGATGATTATTTTTATTTTATTGCTTTATATGAATATATTCCGGATCATACACGTATGGTCATGACCTTATGCGTTTACTCATATGGTCTTAACATACACGTATTATCGGACCATATAAGTATTTAACTCATTTAGCTATTAACGGGCCTTGTACATATAATGTCTGAATTTTGGTGTATTTGATATTTAATTTTCGCCTGTGTCCATTTGAAGCGCCTTTCTCTTTGCTGTCGATGTTTTTCGCCAATAAGTAAAACCACAGGCGTTTTAGACATATTCCGGGTTTGTTTGTTTTTTATAATTCTTAAATTATTACTCAAGGAACAAATTTCTTTTAAGTTCTACTTGTTTTCCCTTAAATGGTCAGTTTTCTTGCAACTAAATACACACCATCCTAATTTCATTGTAAGATCGGATCAATAGGAGTAAGAACAGATATATGAGAAATGTTAATTTAATAAGAGGCTAAAGATACCTGAGGGACAAACAAACTAACACAAACAAAAGTACAGTGTATAAAGCCCTTTTTTTTTTTTTTTTATAGAGATTAGACCGTTGGTTTTTGTTTGAATGGTTTTACACTAGTAATTTTGGGGCCTTTTATAGCTTGTTATTCGGTGTGAGCCAAGGCTCCGTGTTGAAGGCCGTACATTGACCTTTAATGGTTTAACTTTTTTTAAATTGTTATTTGGATGGAGAGTTGTCTCATTGGCACTCACACCACATCTTCCTATATCTATCTGTTTTACTTCCCATTTCACCCAATTTTTTTCTTTGGGTACATTGATCATTGCATCTTTTGCTGTGCAACAACTGTTTCAATTTGTAAGAAGACATAGACTTTTGCCATCTAAATTTATAACTTATTTTTTACTTATATGATAACAATGAAGTAAAGTCAAATTTACGGTTTTCTCAAGATAAAATGCAGTAATAAAAGCAAAACTGTTGATTATTTTTTATATTTATTGATATTGTCGTTTTATGCATCGAAATTTTATCTGTTCTTATCAATATTAATTTAAACTGACTGTATGTTCTTTGAAAGGATTATGCCATTTAGAAACATAATACAGGAACTCATAAGTTAGAGGTCACATAAAAATACAATGTATTTAATGTTGTATAAGCATTTGAAAGTTATGAAGTCTACATATTAATAAGGGAATCTTATCGAAACATAGAGTATTATGCCACTTAGAAGCAAATGCTATAGCTGATTAGTTAGAAAATCAAACTAAACTTTTACCGAATTTACTGTTTACACTTCAAAGTTTTCAATTCATAAAACAAATTAATAGAGTATCATCGAAAACGAGAACAGTCTGTCACTGAGATGATAAATTAAGCCTATTAGTCTGCTCTGTGCGTAAAAGTTAAAATTGTTCGAAATACTTTTCCATTCCAAGAAGAGACAATACTAGCTATATTTGGCCAAACCTTTAGGAAACTGTGGTCCCTAAAGCTCTTTATTTTCGTACTTTATTACGGCAATTTGGTTTTTAATGGAGCGTCACATACGAGTCTTTTGTAAATCCTCATTTTTTTATGAGTTTCCTTTACGAAATAAAGTAAAATATTTGCTGACGAATCTTAACAATCATCTATTGGCATTCTAAAAGTGAGTTAAAACAAACTAACAGGATCTCAATAAAAGAGAGAATACAACCAACTGAACGTAATGAAGGACAATGGTAAATATTATTAAAAAATCACCACAAATGTATATTCAAAAAGATAACAATGCAGAATTAATATGTACATATATATGAATACTTATAAACGATAACAATGGACGGATATGTTGTTTTATCACAAGTTAAAAACTCTTAAATCAAATAATATTATTGTGAACCAACTTTTTGTCGATGATACTTAATTTTTGGTATTTGCCTTTTCTAATTTCATGATATATTCATGCAATCGAAGACAAAAAAAAATAAATATTTGGGATGATTTATATTAGAGTTTTTTACCTTCCCTTGTAAGGTTTTATCAGATAAAAAAGAATTTCTTGTAATATGTATATGAATAATATTATCTTGACTTTGGATTATTTCATGGATATATAGAAAAAGTTACATCACTAAGGTTAATGCACATATATACAATAGATTTTACATAATAATCAAATATCAGGACGGATGAATAGACACTTTCTTGTCAACATTTAAATATGACCATTGCAAATACCCTTTTATAACAATCAGAAGACAGAAACAATTAAGTGACCCATCATGGAAGAATAAATTGCCCAATTTTTACTGCTGAATGTCCACCGATGGACACAGCTGTAACTGTAACATGGACTGTTAACCCTGTGGTAGCTGAAACAGAGGCTGGTATGCCAAATGTTATACTTGTATTACTGGTTTCTTGCCACTGTATTATGTCTACACCTGCTTGAGCTGAACCAGAAGACACTTCATAGAACAATGCATCATCAGCAGTAAATATGGTGTCCCAAGATACAACCACTTTGTTATTAATCCAACTAAGCGCCAAGTTCTTTGAGTCTGAAATAGATTTTTGCTGAAATTAACTGATACATATTTATATTAAAAAAAGGTTATCAGAAAAATTCTAATTGAAAAGGGGTACAAGAATGGTACTGTTTGTATGGTATAATAGTGTTAGCTATATGTAAATAGTTTGCACCATTAAACGATTGTCGGCTCAAGTACAATAATTATATATCCTTGCGTTCATTTTATCTTCATATTTTAGTATTTGTATGGATGATCAATTCATAAAAAAAGCTTCAAACACTGCAAATAAATGAAGAGTTATTTTTATTTATCAGTCTTTTATTGTGTCTGTGTAAAATAGAGACAAGTAACAATCGAAAGAGTACTTTCTATGTAACTGTACTTAATAAGTTCCTAAATAAACCTTCCGCAAATTCTTTGGAATTCCTTTTAAAAACACGAATTTTGTCAGATAAAGGAGTAGGTCCGGTAAGGACCCATTTTGGCCTCAAATTTCAGGTTCATCTGACGAAAGATTTTGACCACTTTTTAAACACTTAAGTGTCTATTTTATTTGATTCAATTGGTTAATGTAAAAGATTTTAACTGATTTCGTCATTAAAAACGATCCGATTAAAGCTTAAATATGAAAAATCTACCAAATATGCAGAAAAATGTCACTTTTCAGATGGTTTTTGTCAAAAATGAAAGTGGCCGCATCCGTGTTCATCCTCAACCTTTATATATGTTATGTATTATCAAAAAATTCAACTTGAATTTCAATATTTAGGATGAACACGAATGCGGCCACTTCCGTTTTACACGAAAACCGTATAAAATTTAACTAAAATGCTAGAATTGAGAAGATTTCAGTAATTTAGCATGACTTAATGGTGCTAGTACCCGATATATGTGCATTGTTTTGTCAAAAACAGCCCATTTTTATGTAGCAGAAGCATTCTACTGTCCAATAAATAACCAAAAGTTTACATTTTAACAATTTTGTAAAACTGCTATATTTTGGGGCCAAGAAGGGGTCTTACTGGACCTACTCCTTTGTATCAATGATATAACAACAGCATATTAGTACTGATGATACATATAACCCAGATATGCAGGTAATATAAGTACAATAAGTTAACAGTTTTACTTACTATCTACTGTGGGTACCGATGTATCTACTGTTGAATTGGCCTTCACTTTGTTACTGATTTTAAACAGTTTATTGACAGCTTGGACAGAGAAGTTATATGCTCCTTCTGTTAATGCAGTCTCCGTAAAATGTGCATATAAAACATCCTGTACATCAGCAAAGAACATCAACTCTGACGAGCCATCCTTGTTGTAAAATACCTAAAAAAGACAACTATCTATGCATCACAATAACTTTAAATCATTTTTTATGCAGGTTTAATGTAATAACTTTTATCTCAAAATCACAGGTTCAAAATGTGGCAAACTTATTTTCATGACACTGCAAACACAAAATACCTAAACATATGTCAAATCAATCAGTTAAAGCTGAAGTTCTATTTTACCTAACAAGAACACATACATAACCTGAACTATCTTTCACAAAACACATTTTTCGATTGAAAAGATGTAGGCACGATACATATAGAAAGATTCAACTTCAGCTTATGTATTCAAGTGAATTTGGAGACAACTTATATACAAAAGCAAACACACTTAAATAACTCACCTGTTTTGCTTAATATGATTGAATGTTTTTATATGATAGTATAAATTTTCTCATTTAGGACAGGATCTGATTACCAATTAAGTGCACCTGCGATCACCTCCGTTTTTTGGGGGGTTCGTGTTGCTAACTCAGTCCTTTGATTTATGTGTTTTTGTTTAGCGTTTTTACAGTGTTAAGGTGGTATGGGAGTCTAAAATAAAAATGATAGAATTTGTTCATACTTTGCCAAAACGTTGTATCTATTGATACATGTTGAAAAATATAATAAAAATGATAGGTCACCGTGCATTTTCTCAAGCTACAGGACGGGACAAAATGACACATTTTGTATGGATAATACAGGAAAAAACACCATTTTGTGATTAGAAACTAAACAAAATAATAGAATTGTTAAATACTTCAGGAAAAGATAACTTTCAGACACTGCTTTGAGAATATCAAAAGAAAAGATAGGGTCACCGTACGTTTTTTCCGGCTAAAATACAAAATAGGAAAATTCCATACAGAATCCTTCAAAAAATGCACTTTTTTTAGAGTTACCTCCCCTCAAAATGCCAATTTTACAAAAAAATAAAAACAACCACAAATAATTATCATTTGCAAAAATATCAATATTTAGAAGTTATATTCTTATAAATTGGTACTTTTAAATGAAAATGTACATTAAACATCTGCATTAATGCATCAAATTTTGCTAACTTGATGGAAAATCTGGACCTTTGATTCTCTGTTTTTTACAATCCAAGATGGAGGAAGACACCCATACCACCTTAAGCAGTTTATTTTCGACATCTCTCTCATATGTGTTGATGTTATTTGATATTAGTATTATGTGTTATCTGTACTAATCAAATGTAAATTAATGGTTCACACAATTTTTTAACTTTTATTTTACATATTCATTGTTAATCACTCACCCTTTTGTCTAGAAAATAATACGATTTTCTTAATTACCTTTCTCCTTACTAAACAAATAGCTAAAATAAGAAACTGTACCTTTCTTCTGTAAGGTAAAATGATAATAACAAAAGAAAGTTTTAGAGAAAAAGGTTTGACATGTCAACTGTACCTTAAATCTCTCAACCCCTATATCATCAACAAATCCTGTCCACTTAAGTCTTATATTGTCTATCACACCTTGATTATTGATTTGTGGAGTGTACTCTGTCATGGATAGAGGCATTGTTTCTACTACCGCTGAGTCTATGGAAGGAGGCTGGTTAGATATCTTTACACCATCTGCAGTCAGAGTTGAGATAAGACCAGCCCTATTTTCACAAGTCAGAGTGGTATAAATTGTTCTCCCTATCAGTACACTGTAAGGAAATTCTTTGTATGCAGACATAGTTGTGATCACTGTGTATGGTAATAGATCATTTCCACCAGGCTGGTAACCTACAAAAAACAAGATATGAAAGTCAGTTTTCTAAATATTTGAAATACTAGACCAACTTGTAAAATGAACCCTTCCCGAAAAACCTTACAATCATTTCATAACCTGGATATGTATAGTTGTGTGTGTAATATCTGAGCCACGTGTCTGCTAATTAATCAGAACCAATACTTGATATCATATCATAAAATTATCTTAATCAACTGTATCCCCGACAGGTATATATATTTCCCTTTCCCGAAATTTTTTTCTCAGGACAGGATATCAGGATCTTATACTAGTATCAAAGGTAGCTTATAGTAAAGTAAAGTCCATTCACAGACAAATAACCTGATTTGTGGTCTTCTAAGTCCCAGTTTACAACTAAGTAATGTCTTACCTACAGCCCATTAACAGAAGAGGATACCAGATTCTGGATCTTCGTAGTCCCAGTTTGCTACTAAGTGAAGTCTTACCAACAGCCCATTTACAGAACAAGATACCAGATTCTGGATCTTTTCAGTCCCAGTTTGCTTCTAAGTAATGTCTTACCTACAGCCCATTTACAGAACAGGATACCAGATTCTGGATCGTCGTAGTCCCAGCTTGCTACTACGTAAAGTCTTACCTACAGACCATTTACAGAACAGGATACC